>OY757943.1:964365-969365 GCA_963585895.1 Sepioteuthis lessoniana | reverse complement strand
TAACAATATGATATAGATTACGATATGATATTAACGATCATGATATAATATAAATGATATAATGTAAACAAGGTTATAACATGAATTTTCTTATTCTTGTTACTAAAATTTTCATCTGGCAAATTTTATACAAACGTCAACTTTTAGATTCTTCCTTTTTTGGTAATGGAATAAAAAATTACGTTTTTCTACTGCTCTGCTCTTATTTTTTCATATAACTTCTTCATCTAAAAGTTACTATATATATATATATATATATATATATATATATATTATTTTCTCTTCCAAAAAAAAAAAAAACAACAATCGGTCATATTAAGATAATAAATTTATTTCGATCCTGTTAAAAGCATTGATATAAATCAATGCTCTAAAAGATTAGGAGAACTTGTTTAGATCAAGCAAGAAATGGATTAGAACAAATTTATTTTTTCACATTTACAACCAGACTAAGACAAAAAAAAACTTATTTCTCCTATGTATTAAATCAAGCTTAAACTATTAGTATCAAATTATTATGGCATGTAAAACTACATCCGGTTTCATCATACTTCAAATTTAACAGTGGCAAATTATATTTATTTGTTAATTAAGCGTTTATGCTTGCTTTAATACTTAGGAGAAATAAGTTTATTTTGTCCTTGTTTTTTGTCTTAGTCTGGTTATAAATGGTAGAAAAAAAAGTCAATCTATTTCTTGTTTGATCTGAAGAAGTCCTTTTAAATTTTTTAGAGCATTGATTGATGTCAAAGCTTTTTAACAGGATGGAAATATATTTATTATCCTTATATGATCAATTGGTTTTTTAAAGAGAAAATTATTTGTTCTGTGGACTTTATTTACTTTGAGCTCTTCACCAGGATTATTTAGATTAAAATTCAATTTTTGAATATTTCATTGGTCCTGATTGGAATTATTTCCTTCTCCAGATTTACTGGATTGAATCATATCTTATATATATATATATATATATATATATATGTGTGTGTGTGTGTGTGTGGTTGGGCAGCAATATTTCATTCAAGCTTGTTTGATTAAATAATAAAGACACATTTTGTCTATATAATTTTATTAAGATCCTTTCAAGTTTTCAGATAAGCGTCTTGATTTCAGGTTGAAATTAGTGGAGGAATTTATCAAAATTTTCCCGAGCGCTTTCGGACCTTTCATAGGCCATCATCAGAAATTGTTTATATATATATATATATATATATATATATAAAGTCGGCGATAGACTTCCTGATGATCCGATAAGGTGAAACTTAGTAGATTTCTGACTCGCGATTTAAGTTAATTTTATAATTGGCTCCACTTGTGTTGAGCACTTTTGTAATTGTAGCATTGCAGGATTCGCGGAAGGTTTTAGTTTTCTTTTGACCAACTGACTGCATATCCCTTGATTTTTTTCAAGGGGTCTGGCGAGGTTGGCTTTTTCTTTCTTTTTAACCTATAATATTTTTTTCGGGCGGTGATTCGAGATACTCTTATCTCTTGTTCCTGGCGGTTTTTTTTTTCTTTTTTTCTGGTACCGTGAATGCTGGTAGATATTAGATTAGTAAATATATATATATTTATATACTTTTTTTTTTTACCGAATCTATGATTCTGACGGTGGGAAAAAACTGATATCAAGGAAAAAAAAATAAATTAGAAAAAAAAAAGAAAAGATTAAAAACATCCATACTGCTTGAAAATTATCAACCATTACCGCAATACCTAGTCAAAACAAAAAATACTGACAGAATCCCCTAAGCTGAAACTCATACACTAAGTAGAGTGAAATGAAAATTCCTACAGAGCCAGAAGTAATCTACCTAGGTTTCACCTATTGGATCATCAGGATAATTCTCATATATATATATATATATATATATATATATATAAGGGGGGCAAAAAAGCACTCAAAAGTATTTTATCGATTATGCAAACATATCAATTATAATCCTATTAATCCCTCCAATGTTCAATCTGTTTCCTCCTCTCCTCATTTACACGCTCAACTAGTCGAGTGTGGACAGCCATGCACACTCGACTAAAAAGCCTTTTATCAGCAACAATTTCCTGGCAAGCTTCCTGTATGAACTAAATCATGGCATCAATAAAAGTAAAGATGCTAAAAATAGTATTTATGATTTTAATGAATTAAATGAATGGCAACATCACAATAATAATAATAATAATGGCGTAATCCTTAATGTATATTCACTTTTGAAAAAGCTCTCTGTATATATCTGCGGACGAAAAGTTAATATGCAAAAACCACGGTTTATAAAACTTGTTACTACTTTGCTCTACACTCGGTGTTGTACATTGACCTTCTTTAAGCATTATATATATATATATATATATATATATATATATATATATATATATATATATATATATATATGTACTGGTAGTAGAACTGCAAACGAGAAAATTTCTGCCACGGAAAAAGTTCTCGATGCTATTATAGCAGAGGAAGTATATGCACAATATATATATATATATATATATATATATATATATATGGAAGAAAATAATGGATTGTAACCCGACAGTTTGTAAAGAAAAATTGCTAACAAAGTAATCCAAGTAGAAGGAGAGAATTATTGAGAAACAAAGTCGACACTATAGCGTTTCGGTTGTGCTGAACCATCATCAGGGCTATGAGGGGTTATATTAGTGATGTTAAGTTAACGATGGATGTATAAAAAGTCTTATAATTATCAGTTTCATGGATGTGTAAAAAAATCGAAAAATAAAAAATAAACAATCAAATAATCTTAAAGTCATGTGAATAACATGAGGAGGTGAGCAAATCTTTATTTATTTGGATTTATCTTGCTCTGCTGGGCAGCATTTGAGCACTTTTCAGATTTAAGAAAATATGTTTTATAACGCTTTGTTCATTTCACGATATATATATATATATATATATATAGTCATCCACAGAGAGATCTGTTTCGTTCTATCAGAACTCATCAGTGTGGCTAGACAGTAGCTACCCATAGCTGGGATCGAAACCCGGTTTGACTCAAACGCCAAGCCGAAGCCTCCAACCATTCAGTCACGAGCAGCCATTAGCTGCGAAGTAAATTTTAAACGGTTATGAATCACAATTACTATTGTTTACATACATCCGTTCAACGAAGAGGCTTACAATGAACGCTAATGGCAACACGATTACTTCTTCGCCAGAGAACTCAACCCCACGGGGGTAGGGGAGTATATATCTCTATAGTCAACCGCAGACAGATCTGTTTCGTTCTATCAGAACTCATCAGTGTGGCTAGACAGTAGCTACCAATGGCTGGGATCGAAACCCGCTTTGACTCAAACGCCAAGCCGAAGCCTCTAACCATTCAGCCACGAGCAGCCATTATATATATATATACATATATATATATATATATATATATATATGTGTGTGTGTGTGTGTGTGTGTGTGTGTGTGTATATATTACCTCTGTGTGAGTTTCCACGCATCTATTTTTTAATCAAAGTCAGCTTTAATCGTATATTCTGCGTCTTGTTTTCAAGAATAAACACAGGTAAAATCTGGCAACATCTAATATACACAGAACGTTAAGACACCGACGTAAATTATGAATAGATTGTAGAATATATGAGCTTACTGAACTAGGTAGTTAACAAGATATGAAGAAATTTAGATAGATAGATAGATAGATATGAACAGACTTGAATAGATAGATAGATAGATAGATAGATAGATAGATAGATTTAAAAAGACTAACGCATGAGCATATTGAGATTGATATATGGATTTGAACACACACACACACACACACACATATATATATATATATATGTATATATATATAGTTCCACACAGAGGCAAACCCCAACACAAAACATTAATATGTAATATTAACAATTTATACAGTTATCCAGTTTGAAGTATTTTTCTATTGAATCTAAAATAAAAATAATTTCCTCTTATTTATGGTTTGAATTTAAGTATCTAATACAAATATTTTCCAAACAATCTATTTGACCCGAAGATGGAAGCTGACATATACGACCAGTTTGGGTCGGGGTTGACTTCGGAGTAATGGCAAAGAAGACATGACTCTACACTTTTCAGAGCTTTAGAAACCAGATCCAGCTTAGTGTCACACCTGGGACACGTCTGCTATAGACATGAATAGCTTGGTGTGTATATATATATATATATATAGATAGATAGATAGATAGATAGATGAGCATGTTGTTGTATAGATAGATAGCTTGCAAGATTGATAGACAGATATCAAAAGTTCCAGACAAATGAAGTTTTCAGATACAGATCTGTTTTAATAAAGTCTTTACATGTCGAAACTCTAATGTACGCCCTCTGGCGTTTGTTAGCAAAACCAATCAATGCTTTCTCTCTTACCGATTCCTTAGTGTGGTCCATAAATAATCGATCATTAGTTTCCCCTCGCCAATGTTCTTCTGATTTCGGCTTGATTCAACGGATTCCCTCTAGCCCCATGTTGTGGCGTGTTTATCTGCTAATCGTACAGTATCAATTCGTTGGCATGGAACCAGGTGATCGTGTCTTATTCCTTTGATATTCTAGACTAGCGTCTCTGGCCCGCGGAATTGAACGACAGACAGACTCACACACACTCAGTAATGAAAACTATCCTTTTTAAGGCCTCCCCAACAACAAACTGGTATGCTTATAGTATAAGCTCAGATGTGTCCTGCATGTTATAGGAAGTAACGACAAAGAAGATCGTGTAGGGTTATCCAGAGATTGTCTTATCTGATCAGATTTATTTGGTTTATTTATTTAACGGCTTATGAACTTCTTATGGGTTATTTGATGTCAAAATTTGATTCAGTTCTAAAGGTTTGGTTTGATTTAGTTGCCTAACGGAATACAAACTCGTCATGGGTTATTTAATGCTGAAATTTGATTCATTTATAAACGTTTGATTATTCATAACAATATTTCAAATATTCTATTTCATTTTTAAGAATTACACTCTTATTAGTATAGAATTATTTAT
>OY757943.1:914365-959365 GCA_963585895.1 Sepioteuthis lessoniana | reverse complement strand
AAGAGAGAGAGAGAGAGAGAGAGAGAGAGAGGGGTAAATGGTCCTCTACATTCGGTTAACTTGAAACCTTAACCTCAGCTCTGAATATCGGCTTATCAAATTAAGACCTCCGCAATCCTAAATCGTCTTCAAATGATTTCAGACATCAACTACAAAGTCCAATATCTGTTAATACCCTCTGTGTTTATCAGACTGGCGACTGATTTTGAAGAATTCACTTCTTTCAAGGTTTTTTCCTTCCCAAGTCAATTGCCAGAGATTTGGTCAGATTAACAAGGATTACGAGAGAAACGGAAGTACGTAACACTGAATACGAGCAGCCGCACACGGGTACAAACGCCAAAGTGCATGTTCAGGCGTCGCACGTATCTGCGTCTGTGAGGATTCAAATAGCCATTTATGCTTGATGGCTACGCGGTTAAAGACTTTTATCAAAGACTTCAAAAGTTTTTAGTTTCTTGTTTAGTTAGATGCATCTATATTTATTCTATGTCAATGTCTGCCTTTGAAATACACAACCGTTTGTGGTTCGTCTGTGGACATTGTGCAACTGCAGCAACCCCCTAATTTCTCAAGATATATACGGGAAAATATTTATCTATTAATACTTGTAAAAGACAAAGAACACTATATATGTGTGTATATATATATATATACCAACCCAACGCACGAGCTGTATGCGACACGAGGTCAATTTTATGCGGTGTTTTACAGGTTTTAATTCAGAGTTTTCCTTCTCCTAGATAGGCTGCCATATCGAAGTTAAATATCCAAGTTTTTATTACTATGAACTCCTAGCTGAAGGGAGAATAAATGGATTCATACTTTTCCCAAGGGCATTAGCGCAATGTGAAATTCAAATAGCCTCATGTTACTTAGTTTAATAAATAAAAACATCGTAGTGCTTAACTTATTTCATTAAAAATAACATTTTTAGGATGAAAAATAAAAAAATTTTGACGGTGGCCAGATACTTTTGACTGGTAATATATATGTGTGTGTCCATTTTGGTTCTTCTTAAAATTTTCTTTGGTTTGGTTTCTTTGTTTAATGGCATATCAACTCTTTTTAGGTTATTTAATGCCAAAGCCATTCTCCTAGAAGAACAGTAGTGGTGCTATTTAACCCATAGCCGGGAGGATAAGGAGGTTCATACCTTTCCCAAGGGTATTTGTCCGAAAGTGAACGTAATAGTGCGATTGGAGTTCGAACTCGCGTACTACGATTCCGCAGTCCATCGCCTTAAACATTACACCACGAGGACACCCCCCCCAAATTTTCTTAATTTCAATGGGGTTGAGTAGCGGAGCATTGTAAATCTATGGAAGTAAGGGTCATAACTTGGTAGTCTTGCTTATTCCGAGGTCACTCTTCTTGGGGAAAGGGAGGATGTAGCCTATTGTCCGTCGGTCTATCGTGTTCTGATTGTATACGGCGTTACAGTATCGGAGCAGTATGTCGTCGAATTTCCTTGTTTTCCATACTTCTGGGGGTATTTCATCAAGACCTGCAGTTTTCCTTTTATTAATTCTTATTAGTACTACATCGATTTCTTCTCGCGTAGTTCTTTCCACGCAACAGACGTGTTAATATTACTGTATGGATGCACCACATAGAAGCAGCTGTACGACCACATTCCATCCATCTTAAAAACCATCAAAATTAGATATGCAGGACACTGCTGGAGAAGTAAGGACGAACTCATAAGCAATATACTCCTGTGGATCCCTTTATATGGACGAACAAGGGGTGAGCGACCAGCTAGAACCTTTCTACAACAGCTCTGCCGAGATACAGGATATAGCATGGAAGACCAACCGGGAGCGATGGACGATCGAGGTGAGTAGCGGGAGGGGCTCAGGGGAAACCGTGCTTGTGGCACGACAGGATGATATATATATATATATATAGAGAGAGAGAGAGAGAGAGAGAGATTGATAAACAAGGTAATCCAAGCAGTAGGAGGAGAGATTTATTGAGAAAGAAAGTCGATGCTATGACGTTTCGGTTCCAATGAACCATCATCAGGATTGGGAAGGATGATATCTTGCAATGTTAAATCACCGATGGATGTTTAATAAAATACAAAATACAAAAACAAGGAGGAAATGCAACATTCGCCAAAGAGGTTACTGCTTCATCAGTAAAATAGCATTCGTGTTAAAAATAAGTCAATGATTGAATAGGAATATTCTGCAGGGCTTATTTGTTTTATTTGTTCTTCAAAAAAGATTTTGAATCGGAAGGAGAAAGAGAAAGAAGGAGAAAGAGAAAGAGGGAGAAAGAAAGAGAAAGAGAAAGAAGGAGAAAAAGAAAGAAGGAGAAAGAGGGAGAAAGAGAAAGAAGGAGCAAGAAGGAGAAAGAGAAAGAAGGAGAAAGAGAAAGAAGGAGAAAGAAAGAGAAAGAGAAAGGAGAAAGAAGGAGAAAGAAGGAGAAGGAGAAAAAAGGAGAAAGAAAGAGAAAGAGAAAGAAGGATAAAGAGAAAGAAGGAGCAAGAAGGAAAAAGAGAAAGAAGGAGAAAGAGAAAGAAAGAAAGAGAAAGAAGAAGAAAGAGAAAGAAAAAGAAAGAAGGAGAAAGAGAAAGAAGGTGCAAGAACGAGAAAGAGAAAGAGAAAAAAGGAGTAGGAGAAAGAAGGAGCAAGAAGGAGAAAGAGAAAGAAGGAGAAAGAAGGAGAAAGAGAAAGAGGAAAAAGGAGTAGGAGAAAGAAAGAGAAAGAGAAAGAACGAGCAAGAAAGAGAAAGAGAAAGGAAGAGAAAGAAGGATGAAGGAAGAGAAAAGAAAGAAAAGGAAGAACGGGAGGTAAGATGATAGAAAACCGGCGAGAGAATATAAGGGAAGGACAGATTAAAAAATCAATAAATTTTTTTCTTTAAATTGAATAAAAAGTTTATTTAAAAACAAAAGTTACAAAGTTTTTTCTCGAAAGAAAAGAGTGTAAATCTTTTTAAAAGGTTAAGTGAAGAATCATGCAAGACACAGAGCAGTTTTTGTATGATTTAATCTGAATGGATATATTTTGTGAGTAAAACACATGTGCGTGTAAAGAGAAAATATATTTAAGCTATAAAATATATATGCAGCTGCAGCTGGAAATTTTTCATCCGCAGGGAACAGATTGAATTATCATCATCATCATCATCATCATCATGTCGTGCCGCCAGCACGCATATCTCTGACCCTCTCTCGCCACTTCTCCCGATCGTTTATCGCCTCTGGCAGGTCTTCAGGGCTACATCCCGTATCCTCACAGAGCTGCTGTATGTATGTTCGAGCTGGTCGTTCTGCTTTTGCTCGGCCATATGTGGGGGTCCATAGGAGTACATCACTTATGAGCTCGTCCCTGCTTCTCCAGCAGTGTCCTGCATGTCTGGTTCGTCTAACTTGGACAGTTTTCGTGATGGGAGGCAGGTGGCCGTGCAGTTGGTGCTTTGAGTTCGAATATTTTTCACACAATAAAAAGTAAATAAACATTTTCGCTCCATTTAAGATAATTAAGAGATGTTAAAATGAAATGCATTTTTAGAGAAAAAAGATTCTACATTTTTACTCAAAAGAAATAAACCGGAAGTTGGTACAGAATAAATTGAAATAATCTACTAAAGAACTATTCATTCTATCGCTTATTTTAAAGATTGACGATTTGTAAGATCGAAATTTGATAAAGATGTTGATGATTTGTCAATGAATCTAATGGGTTAAAAAGATTTATTTTGAATGGGAAAAGGTTTAATGTATTACTTTTGGTTTTGATTCTTCAATATTTTATCGACAAATCAAATATTACCGTCTGTGAATCTCACCGAAAATTTAAAACAAGCACATACACGCTGATTGGTCAAGAAATGTAAAAATGCAGATACAAAAACTACAGCACTTGCTGCCTATTGCTTGCATAAAAATTAACATTTTTGGTATGCAAATTAGTTAATTTCCTGCCCTCATAAATACTGAATTACTCAGTGTATATTACACAATATTCATATAACTTTTGTATATTTTCTAAAGCAGCTGAAACCCAACGAATTAATGTTATGAGCCGCCACAATACATTACTCTCAAAGTGTGTCAGTGCATGTTTATGCGTGCATGTGTGTGTATGTGTGTGCATATGTGTATATATGTGTGTGTGTATGTATATATGTGTGTGTGTCTCTAATGCGTACACACTTTTCCTTCCTCTCCTCCGATCACTTTTTAGTCTCTACTTCCTAACTTTTCGCTTCATGACCAGAATTTTCAATAGCCGTTATGTAAAAAATATTTAAAGAACGGCTCAAAAGTATTTGAACAAAACCTGTTTTAATCGCTTAAGGTTGCCGGATACCATTGAGGATTTTCAACCGGAGAATCTGAATTAACTGTGCAGTTTAGCATCACTTCCAAATAGCTATGAGTGTACCGTTACATTCTACATGTAAGGTTGTACCCTAGTCGTAGTTCACTAACACAAAGGTTTATTCGCTACTACACTTTTTCAGTAGTTGCTGAGAGAAAGAAAGAGAGTATGAAAACTGAGTCGACCGCATTAACTAGACAAAGAGAAACATGTCATGAGGAAAGAAAGCCAGAGCAGACACAGACATTGAATTTCTTTTTTGTTTTTCTATTGTTCTAACGTACTTGTTCTCTGGTTTCGTCTCCACAGCTGCGCGTCTGGCAAGAGACCTTTTTTCGGAGCTCATCTAAAAATGGGGGCCCGGAACTTTCGACTATCTTCACGTTGTCCTGACTCGTGTTCACTCTCGTCCATACCTCATTGCGTCTAGCAGCCAACTGACTTTCCAACCCGTATCGTCCTCTTACTTCCACCTGGTGTCGAAGGGAGGACATATCCGTTTCTGGTGGTTCCACACCTGCTAAGAAGATATCGGACTTCGGTTTTTTTTCTAGTCATTTTTAATTACTGTAGGCATTCAACCGTGACTGGCTGATCTACAACAAGTGCTTTGTCCTGACGGGTCAGAGTATGTCACAAGGCTGTTTTATGGTGGGGACAGCGCATGAACCGAGACTCATGCACAGCAGGTAAAAAATTATTGACCCAGTCAGCATTTCCTTGATGAGACACCACAGGCACAGAACAATAAACCTAGACCCACCGAAGCAGGCAAAGACTTGGTAGGGGACGCCCCCTGATGTTAAAGTGTCGCAGTAAGCACACAACCACCCGAAATGAATGCTAGGCGGTGGCCCAGAGGGTCTATGAGGAAGTGCTTTGGCCTAGATCACCAAAGGTCAGCTAGTTGTTCGGTAGACTCTGTGTCTGTTTTCTTCTTATTATTTTTTTCTTCTTCCACAGAAATTTACCTCCTGTCACTTTCTAACTTCAACTTTCCATATCACGCAATATGAGTCTTCGCATTTACAATCAACTTAATTGATACTGATTTTAGAAGAATAAATGAGAAAGTTATTTCTTTTACAAATTTAATTGTATTAAAAAAGTTTTCCTGAAATTTTGCTTATAAAATCCCCAAAATGGTTAAATGCAATGCCATGCTGTGTTGATTGCAAAATAAATATTATTTTTTGGCGTAATGTTGCTTTTTTATCTCAAGATATTAGACACTTGGTTGGTTTGGTTTTATGGCATATCAACTGTTTTAGGTTAGTTAATGCCAAATCCTATATATATATATATATCTGTTGGGCATCACCCACCTTTTCCACACAATGAACTAGTCCATCTGCCATATATAGCAGTAGCTACTAATACCAGGGCAGACTAGAAGGTGAAGAGCAGCTTCTTATAGGAATAGTATTAGGGCGTTGGAGACTAGAGATCGCACTAGATCACCTTACTTGCTACCGCAATAACGGAAGCCAATACTATCGTTGGACTATATGTTTATTCTGTATTCACTAATCTTATGTTCTTGTCTACTAATAGTCTCTCTATTGTATATACTTTTTCCTGAGAATATATCTCTATTTCCTCTCATATTGTGGTTTGTCCTTTATTTAATATTACAAGCGTTCACTAACCAGAATGCAACAATATCAAATATAAATGATTTGTAAACGAATAGTTTCTTGGTGACAATATTTAAACGAACAAAAACTCATTTGCTTGCACATAGTTAAATGGTTCCAAGTAGAGTTATGCAATGCTAATAATTTAATTTAACGTCAGTCATTTGTTTGGACATTTTTAAATGGTTTCATGTATAGAAAATGATTAAATATATCTGTTGAACTTATAGATAGAACACTACCACTCCGGGTCAGAGTTGATCGGGGAGTAATGGCAATGAAAGGATACTCCACATTCCCCAAGGCTCTAGAATGGGAACCTCACCATCAGATGGTTTAGTGCCATATCCAGGATACCCATTTACCCTTCTGCAAATATACAGGCAGCCAATTCTACAGACCCAGCCGACTAGGCCGTAGAGATTACACACACACACACACACACACACACACACATATATATATATATATATATATATATAACATATTGTAGACTTATTCAGTGGCATTTGGTCGCTGTCAGTTTTTCGCCTATGTGATCATCAGACCACACAAATTACATTATTGATTATATATATATATATATATATATATATATATATATATATATATATGTCTTGGTATGGTTTCTTAGTCTATTTGCATATCAGGTTTCACGGGTTATTTAATGTCAAAGCTGTCCTTGTAGAAGTACAACAGAGATTCTTTTGAAACTATAGCTGGGGGAATAAAAGTGTTCATGCCTTTCCTGAGGGAATTGTTTGAAAGTGAACGTTATAGCACGACTAGAGTTCGAAGTTGTTCCGCACTTTAGCCATTACTCTGTAAAGATTCCCATATATATATATATATATATATATAGAGAGAGAGAGAGAGAGAGAGAGAGTGAAGAGGTAGGAGGGAGAGTGGGAGAGAGAGAATACATGTGAATATATCTATATTCTCATGTTTTCTCTTTTGTTAATCCCATCAACTCGCTCCCTCTCTCTCTGTCTTTCTGTCTTTGTCTCTCTGTCTCGTTGTCTCTGTCTCTTTCTCGAAAGCAGTCCCTTTGTTACTTCATCCATCGACTTCTGTTTATATACCCCCTCTTTCTCTCTGTCTCTCTCTATCACACCTTAACGCTGTCTCTTTGTCACTTCATTCATCTTCTCCAAATTTACGTCTGTCTGTCTCTTTAACATTGTCTGCCTGTCTATCTATCTGTCTGTCTGTCTGTCTCTCTCTCTCTCTCTGACGTTGTCTCTGCCACTTCATACATCTAATTGAAAGCTCCCTTCTCTTCCCCCTCTCTTTCTTACTATTACAATTTTCCCTGTGCCAACAAATAATTCCTTAGATGTAAAATATGTGTATACATTGTCATTACAATTCTTGTTTCTTCCAGAAAACAGTACCATTTTATAATAAAGATGGACCCCTTCAATAGAATTTAGAAAGAAAATCATTCGATTCTCATTTTTAAATGAAATTTTATTACAGCTGATCGAACATGAAATGATTGATTTGATTCCTTTGTTTAAAGGCATATAAACCATCGTGGTTTATTTGATAACAAAGCCATCCCTTTAAAATAGCAATGATACTATTTATCCCATAGTTGAGGTGGGTAAGAGGATGCATATCTTTCCCAAGGGTATTATGTCAAAAGTGAAAATAATAATAGCGTGACTGGAATTCGAACCCATTTACTTCGAGACTACAATTCATACGTCAGCCATTACACCACCTTGACTCACCCGCAAACAGAAAATGAGGTGACGTTTCATGAAAATACATTTAGTTTTACTTGAAGCAAATCGGTGATCACTGATAAAAGCTGTAAATATTATTTAGCCTTTATTCTCAAGAAAAATGTTTATTTGAACATCAAAGTAAATATACTTTTCGGGGGACCTACTTTTTTATGTAATAGAAGTATCTCTTATAATTGTATCTATGTTATTAGAAATGTTTGTAAACGGTATTGCCGATAAAAAGAAGTAAATACCTACCAATCAATAATTTGTACTATCAGTCGAATTTAGAATACACTAGTTGCATCAACTGCTAAGAGATGAGATTTTTTTCTCCTCAAAAACGACACTAAACTGCATTTGATTGTGAGGCTCTTATTGTTGGTAACTTTGCGCAGTATGGAGTCATCATATCGTTGCTATTACTCCCAAATGGGTAAATAGTAGGACAGACTAGGTTCTTCAGCCCTGGTGAGGCAACTAGTCTAGGAGAAGGAAAACTCTGAATTCAAACCTATTAAACTCCGCTTTAAAATTGACCTTGTGTCATATCCTGCCTGAGCGGAGGGCTTGGTAAATATAATTACTCCCAAATTCACTACAACTGTTCTTCTCAGAGAATGGCTTTGGCATTAAATAAACTACAAAGGTTGATATGCCATTAAATAAAGAAACCAACCAAAATTCACTCTGACTGGAAATGGTCATATCTGTTTGGATTTTATTGATCGAATAGGTTTTTTTGAAATTATTAATATTTGATAGGGGTATTTGAAACCATTTAACAGTGAAGAAACAAGAATATTATAGAACAGAATTATTATCTATATATACAAATAATTTGAATAATAAGTTGAAGCTAAAATTGTTTACTGAGGATTATTATAAGTAAACTGAAATTTCTGTATATTACGAGTATTAGAGAGGAAAATTTAATTGAACAAAATGCAATTGCTTGAAAAATATTTGTTACTTGAAACTGTAAAATGGCTTAAATCATCAGAATTGGATTGTACAAAATATTGATTAGTTTGGTTGGTGTTTATGACATATCAACCTTTGTTGGTTTTTTAATTCCAGATTCTCTTTATACATGTATATTAAATATATATCATTTGGTTTGGTTGGGTTTAATGACATATCAACCATAGTAGGTTATTTAATGCCAAATTTTCTTTATACATATAGGTTAAATATATACATGGTTTGGTTTGGTGGGGTTTTATGGCATATCAACCATTGTAGGTTATTTAATACCAAATCCTCTTTATACATATATATTAAATATATATGATTTGGTTTGGTTGGGTTTTATGGCATATCAACCATTGTAGGTTATTTAATGCCAAATCCTGTGTATAAATATAAATTAAATGCATATTATTTGTAAACATTTTATAGATATTATCCTCAAACGAGCTTGAGGTCATTTGTTTTTTGTTTTGTTTATTGTGTTATTTTTCACACAGTCAACTGGTTCCGCAAATTTCCATCAGGCACGAATGATTCCATTTTTTATTATCATTTTTACACACAGTTAAATGATTTCGACTCTTGCTATTTAACAATAACAACTGAACTATTGGCCCTGTCGACTGGGGCTGCAGAATATATACCGACTGTATCTCTGCAGAGAGTTTAGACTACCACAACGAGTGTCCTGGATATGATGCTAAACAATCTAATGGTGTAACTCCAGTAATGCTGGTGCTTTGAGGAATATGGAGTACTCCTTCATTGCCATCGCTCTTAGAAGTAGCACCTGATAGGTTCCTCTCTAAGGGTCAAATAGAACTAAACTTTGTACTTATGCTAAACTGAATTGTTAGAAATAGAACTGTTGATGTATAAAAATTGATCTGGCATTAAATAAGCAACAATCTTTGATATGTCATAAAACCTAACCAACCAACCAAATAAACAATTTAACATTAGTCATTTATTTACAGGCATTTCAATGGATATACACGTGATTTGTAAATGAATAGTGTGTGGGAAATTTCATTTTTAGATGAGTTAAAACTAATTTGTTTGCACACAAGCATTGCTCTTGTTTCTAAAGAATTTAATAGTTTCATTGTTATCTAATATCTAAAATTCTATTCAATATTAATCCTTTGTTTGCTGACAAGGAAGTGCTTACAAGTATTGCTATTCAACATTACTCATTTGTTTGAACACAGTTAAATGGTTTCCAAGTATTTCATTGTATCACTAACAATTCAATTAAACATCAGTCATTTGTTTACACACAGTTAAATGGTCAAACTTTTCTGTTTCTAACAATTCGATTTAACATAAGTCATTTCCTTGCACACAGTTCAAATGTCAAACAGTTCTATTCGGCTCAAAGATAGGACACTATCTGGTGCTACCACTCCGGAAGAACCAGAGTGGACGTGGGAGCAATGACAATGAAAAGGTACTCCACATTACCCAAAACTTCAGGACTGGAACCTCACCATCTGATAATTGAGTGTCTTATCCAAGACATTAATTTCTTACCTCTCTATAGAGATGTCGGTGTATTCTACAGCCCCAACTGACTGTTTTGAATATACTGACAATCGTCAATGTGCAATTTAGAACAAGACTGTAACGAACACTGAAAATATAAAATTATTTATAATCAAGCATTTAAAAATGAATCAGATTTCGGCATCAGATAACCCATAACGAGCTGATATGCCGTTAAATGAATAAACCTAAAATTTAAGAGTTTAATTGCTTTCAGTAACTAGTAAACTATACTTTATAGGAATAATTCTTACGCAAGTATATTTTTGAATGTGTATGCGTGTGTCAGTGTATACATATATATATATATATATATATATATATATATATATATATATATATATATACGGCATATTTAGAATATCTAATTGTTGAAGAGAGCCATGATTACAAACTTCAAAGGGAAACGTGAATAAATATGTGTTAGCAAAATTTTTCTTTATACGGAAAATGTAATTAGTTCAGGTAATTAAACTCTTGTATGAAACACGCACCTGCTATTAATAATGTTGGTGTACGTGATTAGGGACCAGCGGGTGTTTTGAAATTTAAAAAAAATATTGTTATACATATGCGTTATAATTCCTGAGTTAATGTATGTCGTCGAAATGGCTGAGTGTTTAGATACCATGTCTAGCGTAGAGTGAAGCGAGTTTCGATCCCAGCTTGAAGCGTCCTGCGTGTCAAACCACCCAAAAGCATCGTGACACAACGAAACAATCTGTCTGTGGATGTCTATATATATATATATTCTTGTATAGCACACATTAAGCTTTTTCTCTAAGTGTTTCAATGGAGTGCAAGTGGCGCCACTATACAGTTTTGTCGAGCTTGGAAGATATCCCGTTTTATTTCCATACGATCGACAGCCTCTTAATAGCAGACCACACCATCCCTGTGCGTATGCTGACGTCGTTTTCAGTAGATGAGATATTACTGCCAAGCTATGTGAAATCGTCGACGAATTTCATAGGCTTGCCATTTAATATGAAGATCCTATTTACCAACCCCTCCACTCGGGCAGGATATGACACAAGGTCAATTTGTAAGCGTTTAACAGGTTTGAATTCAGAGTTTTCCTTCTCCTAGACTAGTTGCCTCACCAAGGCTGGAGAACCTAGTCTGTCCTACTAGCCGGAGAGAGAATAATTGGATTCATACCTTTCCCAAGGGTATTAGTGCTATGTGAAATGCAATCAGCCTCGTCCAGGATTTGAACTCGTGTCGCCGTGTCCATTTCCTACGACGATAACCATTACACCTCGGGCACCTCCATTTAATATGAAGATATCTCCATCTTGTTTGAAATATATGATCTCTGCTTTATATGCGTTTACGTAGAGGAAAGTTGCATCCCCAAAAAAACAGTATATGTACGACCACTTTCTCCACATCTCGCAAACCATCCAAATATGACAAACGAGACATGTTGGGCACTCCAGTTGAAGAAATGACGGACTCATAAGCGTTCATTCTCGTGTGGACTTTTACACATGAAAACACAAATATTGGGATGACTTACTAAAACTTATATACATCAGTTCTGTACGGACACAGGATGCAGTCTAGAGGACCTACCATGAGCGATGAACGATAGGAACGAATGGAGGAAGAGAAAGTCAATGCTATTAGCACGACTTGATGATGTTGATGAAATGCATATATATTTATATATATACATATATATACATATATACATATATATACATATATATATACATACATATATATATATATACATACATATATATATATATATACATATATATATATATACATATATATATATATATATTGGGCTCATGAATATTATCCGTTTCTTTAGATCAAGTTGTTCTTACGGATTTCAAATTTTCAATGTTTTAAACTCTACCGGAACTGATTAAAAAGTGCCTTCATCTGTCATTTAACAGTGAAAGAGCACTCATCATAATTTGATTTATGATCTCACACCCCTAAAATGAAAGAACTGAGTGTATATTCTGTTACGTAGCTACAATTAACGCCATGTGCAAAATAGACATATAATGTTCATAACGATAGAACATAGGAATCTCGAAATTCGAAAAACACGTAACGACTTCTTGTTCGGGTACGAAACCTTTTTATTAACTTTGAGTTAAAGGTTTCGACATAAGGAGGAGAGACACAATCTTCTATGCTGTCTTATTCATTTGGCCCCCATCTCGAGCGGTCCACCATAGGGCGCAAGTTCGCCTCGCGTCTGCGAGCTCCAAAAGTCAATCCTCCTCGTTCGGCGTCTTGTATTCAACTCCCTAACTTTCTTTCAATTCCCCACAAACCTCTGGGCGCTTCCAGTACGTGACGTCACTCGAACTCAGTCACCCGTTTCGTCTCGGACTATTGTGACATCTCTGAGTGACACCTTCGTCCGCCTGCGCGCACCCACGTTAACACCTGCATCAAGGTTTGCACCTAAATAACCCATGCGCTGATCCGAAAAGTTCTCAGCCTAACTAAACTCAACCGAAATCCCTCGGCCATTACGTTACACAAAAGCCATGTAAATAAATACAATACAATAGAATAATTTGGGCAATGCTTCAAGCAAATTATAAAATACTTATATATATATATATATGTATATATATATAAGTAGATATAAAGTTTTTATATATTTTTAATAGCACTGACGCTTGTCTACGACCAAAGGTTTCATGATATCTTATAAATGACAATCATCATGCTGAAAAAAAGATATTGGAGAAATCGAAAAAAATCGAAAAATACAGTCAAAAGAACGTCAGGATTGTGTAGAATACTTTATGCGTAATTGCCCTCTAACTTCTTCTCCAGTCGTTTTGTTAGCGTACAAGTGGTGCATCCATACAGCAGTATCGACACGACCGCTGCCGGGAAGAAACTGCGTTTCATTTTATCGGTTTGGTCTGATTTCCATATGATCCATAGCTTATCGATAGCTGTCCATGCCTTCGTTAGCCGCGTGTCGATGTCTTTTTCGGTTGATGAGACACTGCTTCCTAGGTCGGTGAATTTGTCTACCAGTTTCAGAGAGGTTCCCTCTAGTGTGGAAATGTCACCTGTTTGATTAAAGCACATATATTCAGTTTTGTGTGCATTGACATGGAGGCCAATGCTTGCGGCAATAACACAAGAATGTTGCGAGCAATGTTGAATAAGTCCTGGCGGCAACACCCCACAAAGCACCAACTATACGGCCACCTGCCTCCCATCACGAAAACTATCCAAGTTAGACGAACCAGACACGCAGGACACCGCTGAAGAAGCAGGGACGAGCTCATAAGTGATGTACTCCTATGGACCCCCACATATGGCCGAGCAAAAGCAGGACGACCAGCTCGAACATACATCCAGCAGCTCTGTGAGGATACGGGATGTAACCCTGAGGACCTGCCAGAGGCGATAAGCGATAGGGAAAAGTGGTAAGAGAAGGTCAGGGATATCCGTACCGGCGGTACGACATGATGATGATGATGATGATGATGACTTTATGCGTACGTGTGCGTGTGTTTCTGTGTGCATTTTTTTAGATTATATTTGAGTATTATTTTGTGTGGTCGCATAAGTGATATTTAGTATGTGATGTATGAAGATACTTGCGCGGCGCGGCAAATTTGCGATTGTCTCCTGGATATATGAGGTGAGATATGTAGCCAAAGTCACGACAGCTTGACCGAGTAAAAAAAAATTTTTGTATTCGTTTGTATGTATGTGCGTGTGTGTGTGTTGTGACGATTTTAACTCAGGGACAAAATGTCATCATCGTTCTATTACGAAGAAAATAAAATTTTGGCTTATAAGCATAGTAGACGAAGGAGTATGGTGGGTCAGAACTCAATACATATCATGGTGATGAGACATGTTATATTGTAATATACTACTGAGTATTATTTGTTTATACATATATATATATATATATATATATATATATATATACTTATTATTCTTATATAATTGCTATAGTAATTTACAAAGCTCTTTACTCTGATGTGGCACAGGGCCGAATGAATGGGGCACCCAGTGAGACTCGAACTCACTCGCGTAGGTTTGCTAGTCTAGCTTGCTAACCGTTACACCACCAGAGGTGTCCCTTATATAATTGCTATATCACAGATATTGAGCACTATCCAAATTAAACTGCATTTGGTCTGCTACAAACCTACAAACTGAGATAGTGATAACCAACACTGTTATAATATATATATATATATATATATATATATATATATATATATATAGCCGATAAAATATCTATCGAAAGGGAAAATAGCTTGAAAGATAAAATTTGAGGAATTGGGGAGGTATTTATTTATTTATTACGAGTCTTACTTATTGACAAACTTTATCTGATGAAATATGATATTAAATACATAAATACTAAACTAAATTTTGTATTTTAACTTATTAATCGAGGTACTCCCCATGGTGTTGTGGTAAACGTGAACGACTGCAATATCATTGGAAGCAAGTTTGAATAACAATTGAGCTATTATATTCCCTTTCGGACGAGTACCCTCGAGAAAGATATGAACCACCTTATCGCCTTCAGCAATAGGTTAAATAGTACCACCTCCGGTTTTTCTACTAGGATGGCTTTGGCATTAAATAACCCATGAAGGTTGATGTACCATTAAACAAAGCAACCAAATCAAGCACACACACACACACACACACACACACACATATACATATATATAGGTAGTATTATTCGGTCCAGTTAAACCAGAGTTGGGAGTAATTCCTTCGGGACAAGAAAATCATTCAAAAGCTGAACATTTATAGTTGAACCAGAGTTGGGAGTAATTCCTTCATATATATATATATGCATTTTCCAGCCTCTACTTCCTTTATTCCCGTAGACATTTCCTCATACCTAACCTATTTTATTCCTTTCCTTTCTTTTTTTAATGGTAGATTTTCATTTTATCTCTTCCTTTTTTATTTTTATGTGAATATTGTGCATTTCACAACATGAAATACAAATAAAAAGGCAAAAAGTGAAATAATTGCTTTTTAGTTTTTATACAGCGCTACTCTTGTGCATTGAACACTCTTTTACGACAAACGCTTACGCTTTTATATGTATATATATATATATATATATATATATATATTTGTGTGTGTGTGTGTGTGTGTGTGCGTGAGGCATTCAATAATTAAGGTGAATTTTGCCTCACAATTTGACCATAGAAAGTACTGTTTATACATGCACCTTTTTCAAGAAAAATCAATAGTGATAGGTAACGTTATATCCCAAAATACAGACATGACTTGCTTTACCAACAGCTACACCTGGAACTTTTTTTTTACCGGAGAGTCAGTGCATTTCCATGGACTGTCTTTCCACTCAGGTTCAGAGAGGTAATCACATGTTTAACCCATTTGTAAAGTTTACTTTCTTTTGTTTAATGGTATATCAACCTTCATGGGTTACTTAATACCGAAGCCTTCCTTGTAGAAGAACAGTAGTTGTACTATCTAACCTATAACTGAGGGGAAATAAGGTTCCTGCCTTTCTCAAGAGTATTTTTCGGAAAGATAAGAGAATGGCGGTAGTGGTGTTCTTGTAACATAGCCTTACATGAATATGTGAAATGTACAGAGAATGTTCATAATGTCCATAAGGCACATATATAGATAACATAGGAATCCCGAAACACAAAAAACACTTACGACTTCTCAGTTCACGTACGAAACTTTTTATTACCTTTGAGTTAAAAGGTTTTTCGATATAAGGAAGAGAGAGGCACAATCTTTCTATGACGACTTTTCCATCTGCCCCAAACCACGTGCGGCACCCGGCGCAAGGCCTCGGCGAGCCCCGAAAGTCAACCATCTTCTTCAGAGGCAAGAACTCAACTCAACTGACTTTTTTTTCAAATCCCCAAAATCCTCCGTGCACGCTTCCGGTGCATGACGTCATTCACATCCCGCGGTCATATTTTCTATCTGGGGTTTCTATTACGACATCTCTGAATGACACCTCCGCTCCGCACGTGCGTGAACACCTGCGCTCATGTTTGCACCTAACTTATGCGTTGAGCCGAAAGGTTCTCAGCCTAACTAAATCGAAAGGCAAGATATATAAAACGAAATCCCTCGGCCATTATATTACATTCTAAATTGCTTACTTCATCGACGTTATCCATCACATCACACAGTCTTCTATAAATTTTCTTTGATGTGTATTTCTTGACTACCAAAAACTTGATGACTGACCTCTGTTGAAGACCCGGGATCTTTGATTTGGAATGGCCTCAAACAAATATTTCGGTGAGATTAAAATAACTTTTGCTAAAAACTACTTTCAAACAATATAGACTTTACATTTATGGGGGAAAAAATTATGAAAAAAGTAATCATTTTCCTCTTTCAAAAATTTCTAAAGTGGTGCTGGTAATCATATTTACCCAAACCCTCCGCTCAGGCAGGATATGACACAAGGTCAATTTTTAAGCGGAGTTTAACAGGTTTGAATTCAGAGTTTTCCTTCTCCTAGACTAGTTGCCTCACCAAGGCTGAAGAACCCAATTAGTCCTACTATTTACCCATAGCTGGAGGGAGAATAATTGGATTCATACCTTTCCCAAGGGTATTAGTGCTATGTGAAATGCAATCAGTCTCGTCCTGGATTTGAACTCGTGTCGCTGTGTCCATTTCCTACGACAATAACCATTACACCACGGGCACCTTCAAGTAGTGCTGGTAATAATTTCTTTGTACAAACTGTACAAAGAAAATATTACCAGAATTACTATGTTACTTTTCCACATAGACAAAATCGAGATTGATGCTATTCTCTCACCTGTTCTTGGATGTATAAATACCTGTGATCAAATCAATAATTCTTCTGTCAATTGGATCCAGCGAGATGATATCCCAACTTACCGTGGATAATTTTATGGATAACCGACGTTGGAAGGTCAAGATGATACATAACACAAATTTCGTTTTATGACTGGCAAGGGGACTTGATTTTCCGATGACAGTTGTTCATGAAATCGCCAATGAAAAGTTAGGATATAATTTTGTTGGAACCCAAAGCAACAATTGATCAAACATCAACTGGAACAGTTGCCTCAAATCTCGATAGCGAATCCGTAGAACAGTGGCATAGTAGTGTTGGTAACATACGCACAATGCTTTATTTCTTCAGTTATAAACATATAATAACTTGATGTATACTACTGAGTGTTAGTATTAACAAACTGTAGAAGGTGTGGTTGATAGCTAAGGTCATGAGGTGATCTTTAGATTGGAGAATTAAAAATGAGATTGAGTTTGTAGAAAGGTAAATTCTGGTTGGTCGAGAGTTGTCATGTGATTGAAAAATTGGAAAGAGTTTATTTTCATCATTTCGGATGAAACGGAGTTTCAGTTTCTGTGGGCTGCATGTCTTATGGTGCTGGGGGAGGGGATTCATGTAAGTGACAATAAGAATTCTAAAAGAAAACTTCTCTTCTTCTAAAGGTGACAGTTTGAAGACATACGCACGAATCAAAGAATTTAATAAAAACGATCCATGGCTTTCGAGCCCTACTTGAATAATAGCCGCACAATGAAATTGCAAGCTCACATATATAATTATATGATTGGATATGGATGCATTAAAAGTATTAATTACTCATTTAATTATTTAATTGGCTGAATCCAATCAGAAAGTTTCACTTTATCAAATTCGAACTGTGTAATTAGAGGAAAAATGAATTTGACAAAAAATAGAAAAGAAAATACATTTAAAAATAAATATTTTGTGCCCACTGGAAATGTCTATTCTCACTTTAACCAACATTATGGATATAGTAAAGAGATCTTTCTCTCTTTCTAAACACACACACACACACACACACACACGCACACACACACATGCACACACACTTATATACCAGGTGAAAGGCGCCTTTGGTGGTGTAATGGTTAACAAGGTCGACTAGCAAACCTATACGAGTGAGTTCGAGTCTCATTGGGTGCCTCTTTCATATGGCCTTGTGCCACATCTAAGCAAAATGCTTTGTAAATTACCACTTATATACCAAGTGAAAGGCGCTTTTGGTGGTGTAATGGTTAACAAGCTCGACTAGCAAACCTATACGAGTGAGTTCGAGTCTCATTGGGTGCCTCTTTCATATGGCCTTGTGCCACATCTAAGCAAAATGCTTTGTAAATTACCACTTATATACCAGGTGATTGAAAGGTAACTATATAATAGAAAATGACTTTTAAAATGACATTGTACTGCTGATTAATTCTTAATAAAATATTTCTTTTGAGAATGAATCCTATATTATTTGCTATTTTGAATGTACTTTTTCGTCATCCTATATATATATATATATATATATATATATATATAAAATTAACTTAAATCGCGAGTCAGAAATCTTCTACTAAAGTTTCACCTTATCGGATCATCAGGAAGCCTAACTCCGACCGGAGATTGAGTTTGTAGAAAGGTAAACTCTGGTTGGTCGAGAGATGTCATGTGATTGAAAAATTGGAAAGAGTTTATTTTCATCATTTCGGGTGAAACGGAGTTAGGCTTCCTGATGATCCGAGAAGGTGAAACTTTAGTAGAAGATTTTCGACACGCGATTTAAGTTAATTTGATAATTGGCTCCACTTGTGTTGAGCACTTTAGTAATTGTAGCATTGCAGGATTCGCGGAAGGTTTTAGTTTTATTTTGACCAACTGACTGCGTATCCCTTGATTTTTTTCAAGGGGTCAGACGAGGTTGGCCTTTTCTTTCTTTTTGACCTATAATTTTTTCTTTTTCCCCCGGGCGGTGATTTGAGATACTTTTATCTCTTGTTCCTGGCGGTTTTTTTTTCTGGTACCGTGAATGCTGGTAGATGTTAGATTAGTAAATATATATATATATATATATATATATATATATATATGAACTCAAGGGATTTCCACAAAAAAAAGTTAAATCTTTGTACCAAAAAATAAGTTTGTGAAACTTTCATTTTTGTACCTGTATTTTGTATCTATTAACCAACCGGTGCCTTCATTCTAGTTTTTAAATTTCGATATACTTCGCAGATGACAACATTAATCTTGTCTCGAAAAATTTAAAGAATCAAAACCCAAAAGAATCTCCTACTTGTGGGTCGAATGGATCAAAACATGAATTTAAAAGAAAAGTGAGTTTATGAAGAAAAAGTGAGTTCATATAAAAAATGGTTACAAATTATATATAATTCATATATGTGAAACCGGATTTGGCATTGAATAACCCATAGTGGTTGATATGCCGTGAAACTCAAACAACTAACAACCAGCCAGTCAATTAAATTCACAGGTAAAAATATCAATTTTTTTGCTAATTCCGAGCCTACCAAAAAGTAAAGTTGGCGACCGTAGTTGAGGGGGGACCCGAAGGCTCCCTTTTCAATTGCTACCACACCAAGGGGTAGGGGAGGGAACTACTTCATCCCTGGATTGCTCCACTTTACCCATGATCCTTACCTTACAGTGCTGAGTGCTAAGCAAGTCGGAATCAAGTAACATTTTTGGAGTCTTTGGTATGACTCGACTTGGGATTGAACCACGGTCTCCCGGGCCATTGGCAAACACTCTACTCATTAAGCGGAGAAATAGATATTTCTTGGGCAAGTATGGATTTTCCCCTGTCTGCTCAAGTAAGAGTAAGTATGGATTTGTCTATGCTTACTCAACTAAATGTAAGTTGTAAATTATTACCTGTTTGAATACTTTTCGTTTTGGTTCTTCTGAGTGAAAACCTAGATTTCTTCGTTCATGAATGCATTTAATTTCAACACTGCTTATCTATCATTTGCGTTAATTTTAGAATAAACTTACTACACCTACAACTAGAAACGATATTTCTCTTGCTGCTTGCATACAGACTAACATTTTCGTCATAAATTTATTCATTCACTTTATAGCTATACATTGATACAATGGCTTTTACTCACACAAAACATTTGCTTTCATTTTCAACTAACAATGACTGAAATCTCGTCAATCTCAACTAAATCAATTAAAAATATTTACGATTTGGCTAATATTATCTTTGCTTTCAAGAAAATATTGCGTACTTTGTTTTTCAGCAAACTTTTCACACAATTTAATGAAATAGAAATTATAAATTGGATTTTAATTCATTCATTTTTTCTATAATCTGCTGTATATATATATATATATATATATATATATATATATATATATATATATATAATGAGTTCTGATAGAACGAAACAGATCTGTCTGTGGATGACTATATATGACTATATATATATATATATATATATATAGTCTCGGATTGGCCTTTGAGTCACCTGGGTTTCGTTCCCAGCAACGGGAAGCTAGTATGTCTAGCCACACTGATGAGTTCTGATAGAACGAAACAGATCTCTCTGTGGATGACTATATATATATATATATATATATATAACGATTTGTGCGTACGTGAATCCCATATCGTTCTGAATTTGGTCATACTTTTTGCTGTTAGTGGGGGTTGTTTTATATCCTCTTTTATTGTATCTCTCATTCCACATAAGGAAAAGAAAAAAATTGGGAGGTAAAAAAGATAACGAGCGTGGAAGCTGCTTTCAAAGTTAATAACAATCATAATATCTTTAAAAAAAGTGCACGAAGTGGAAGGCAGACTAAAGGCGTCACTTGCAGTGATCATAGATAAAAATGGTTAATAATTCATACACGTTTAGCAAGTATTAACCTGCATATATATATATATATATATATATATATATATATATATATCTATATATATATATATATATATATATATATAAAGACGGAAAGAGAGAGAGAGAGACAGGGAGAAAGAGATATAGACAGATGAATATAGATAGAGAGAGTGGGATATATATATATATGTATATATGTATATATAGAGAGAGAGAGAGTGAGTGAGAGAGAGTGGGGAATATATATATACATATATATATATATATACATGCATATATTTAGAGAGAGAGAGAGTGTGTATGTGAGAGAGAGAGAGAGAGAAAAAGAAAGAAAGAAAGAAAGGAAGAAAGAAAGAAAGAAAGAAAGAAAAAGAGAAAGATGAAGAAAAGATGTGTGTAGCTTCGGTAAGTGTTGAGTCTGCCAGCGATGAAAAGAGTTTATTTTTACACAGACACATGTATATGTATATATATAGAAAGAGAGAGGGGAGAGAGAGAGAGATAGAGGGGGAGAGAGAGGGGGGAGAGAGGGGAGAGAGAGAGAGATAGAGGGGAGAGAGAGAGGGGAGAGAGAGATAGAGGGGAGAGAGAGGGGAGAGAGAGAGAGGGGAGAGAGAGAGGGGAGAGAGAGAGGGGAGAGAGAGAGGGGAGAGAGAGAGAGATAGAGGGGAGAGAGAGATAGAGAGATAGAGGGGAGAGAGAGAGAGGGGAGAGAGAGAGATAGAGGGGAGAGAGAGAGGAGAGAGAGAGATAGAGGGGAGAGAGAGAGATAGAGGGGAGAGAGAGAGAGATAGAGGGGAGAGAGAGAGAGAGAGAAAGAAAGATAGAGGGGGGAGAGAGAGAGAGAGAGAGAGAGAGAGACTTGTCAAAATCATATAAAAACAAACGTTAACATTGAAAGGATTCCCGTGACATCATGGTTAACGTGTTAGTCTGTCATATTGGTAAAAGAGTTCAAACTACAGCAGCACTATTATCTCCACTTTTGGATTAAAGTTTTAGGAAAGGCATGAACGTCTTCATCCACTTCCAGCAATGTTGTTAAATACTACCACTTCTGTTCTGTAACAATGGCTTTGGCATTAAATAACCCACGAAGTTTGATATGCCATTAAACAAGGAAACCAAACTAATCTTGACTATTTTTGAAAATGGCTGGAGACCTAACCGAAAGTATTTGAAACCGTGAATTCTTTGAATGAATTCTACATCAATTCAATGTGATCGGTTGCTCTGTTGGTTTTATGGCATGTCAACCCTTATAGGCTATTTAATATCAAATCATGTTTATATATATAATATATATATATATATATATTATATATATATATATATGTATATATATGGAATGTTGTAAAGATATATACGTATTGTTGTATCGAAGCTTGTTCATATCTAGCTATCTATCTATCTATTGAAAAAAGAGCCTTCGGGTCGCCTTCGACTACGCCCTCCAACTTTACATTTTTATATATATCAAAAATATTGAAATTTCTTTAAGTTCTTGTAATATCTTCGTTTTTGTGATCTATCAAAGTTTTTCTGATTTTTGCTTTTCTGATCCCTGAAAGTGTCTATCTATCCACAATTACTGACAAACACACGCTCACACATCTATATATCTATCTCAGCCTGTTCGCATCTATCTATCTATCTATCTATCTATCTATCTATCTATGTTAGTATCAATATAATGCGTGTATTCTTAACCCCCGCCCCCGAGAGAGAAACGTGAAAAAGAGAAAGAAAAGCAGAGACAAAAAATACGCGAATTTAGCTGTTGTCAATATTTAAATTTTATGTAAATTATGTCTGGCCCTTGGTAGTGACATGCACAGCATCACCCTCTTTTGACTCTAAATGTCCAACAATTTTCTTTATCAATGGCTTGAAGAAACGCGAGCACCTATCCAGAGCGGCACCCACCCAGTAATTTTCCCTCTCCCCTTCAGGTTCAATACCACCGGTCGGCCGCCCACCCACCACCACACCTGCAGTCTGAAATGCTACTCTTCCCCGAGGCGCCTGTGACACCTTTTGAAACAATTTTGCAAATCCCATGGAGAATTGTCAAAGAACACCATCAAAAGAGCCAATCGGAATCAGGAAATGGTAAATTCTGTTAATGCCAATAATTCCTCTTTGAAGAAGGCCCCCAAACTGGTGGGGTTCGAATTGGAAGGGTTTAATTGAAACTAAGAAATGGAAATAGAGGAGTAGAAGGGGGTGATCCGGTGGAGAGGGGAGATCCGGTGAGAAGGGAGTGAATAAAAGGGGATGGAGAAGAGGATGTAGAAATAGCGGGAATTAGTTCGTGAATTGAAAGAAAAGAAACGAGATTTTATTTAGATTGTTTTAGTTCTTTTTTGTTGCTTTGTTTTTGCTTCTTATTATTTTAATTTATTGTTTCTGTAATGTCAAATTACTTAAAGGCCACATTTGGAGTCAATTACGCTCGATAATATATCAAATAATACTCATAGAAATTTATATTCTAATTAATTCTCTGACCCGACGTGGTAGTACCTGTGAGGGTCTCTACTATGGATTAAATAGATCTGCTTAGAAATTATTCATATTTGATAAGAATATTTGAAACTATATTACTTTGAACAAACAAATGTTTATAGACAGAATAGTCCAACTACATCTCTGTAGAGGCGTAAGACACCCCCTCCAACTAGTGTCCTAGATGCAATGCGAAATAATCTGATGGTAAAGCTTCAGTCCTAAAGCTGGGGAATGTGGAGTACTCCTTCATCACCATTACTCCCAGGTCCACTTTGACCTGGAGTGGTAGTATCTGTTACGGTCCCATCTGTGGGTTAAATAGAACTGTTTGAATTTTTAACTTTGTGCAAATAAATGACTGATGTTAGATTGAATTGTTAGTGATACATAGCAATACTTCAAACTATTTAATTGCGTGCCAACGAATGTGTAATGTCGAATAGAACTATTATTTAAACCCTTTAACTGTGTGTCTAAATTGTATATTGGTAGCAATACTTGGAAGTAGTTGACTGTCTGCAAATGAATGAATAGTGTTGAATAGAGTTATTAGTGTTAGATAACAAAACTTAAAACTAATTCACTGTAAACAAATAAATGATAAACATCAAATAGAATTATTAGCAATACTTGAAACCATTTAACTGTGTCCAATCAATAGGAATATCTACTTGTGTGGAAACAAATTAAATCACCGGGAAATTATTCACTTACAAATCATATGTATCTTATTGTGTGCAAACAAATGATTGATGTTAAATTTAATTGTTAGCGCCACTGAGCAATACTTGAAACCATTTAACTGTATGCAAACAAATGATTAATATTGGACAGAATTATTCATGTTAGATAGAAATACTTGAAACTATTAACTGTGGCCAAACAGATTAGCTTTGGCTCGTTTAAAAATATTATCTATAACCCATGGGTTTGCAAATTATACATACATACATAAATACATACATACATATTCTTAAAGAAAAAAATCAAAGACAGGTTATTTTAGGATTATAAATTTATTTCCATCCTGTTTTGCGTTTGTAAATCAAAAACACGAAGAAAAATATAATATATGTTCAGCTCTTAAATGATTTTCTTGTCCTGAAAGAATTACTCACAACTCTGGTTTAACTGGACCGAATAATACACACACATACACACACACACACACACACACACACACACACACACATATATATATATATATATATATAATTGGCATTATATAACCTACAAGAGTTGATAGGACTTAAAACCTACTCCACGCAGATAATAGGGACGTAAAATGCAATGAAAAATACAATCGAACATTAAAAATATAATTATTACAATGAAACATTTACAAATAATTCAAATTATGGCATTAAATACCCCATAAGGATTATATATTAGATTAAACAAATAACTCAGAATAAAATGATCTAATTTAATCCAAACAAATGAATAAAAAGGTGAAGTACTCTATAATTACCTTTTATTTGTTATTTACCTTGAAGATTGCGTATACAGATCCTACTCTATGTTAATTCGTTTTGAATGTAGACAGGAAATTGTTTTATTTTCAAAAGGATTTTTTGTCCAGTGCTCTACCAAAGCCTCGCCACAAGTTACCTTTTTTGCTGCTTATATTAACTAAAAACACGAAGAGATCGGATCAATATCGATGCTAAGGCGTAGAAGTTCTTAGACATTCAAACCCTGACAAACATATCACAGTGGGTACAGTTTTGTAGTAAGATGAACTGATCAGTTCTTATTCGAAAATGAATCTCGGGCCCTGGGGGTTCTCACTGGTTTAGAAAAAGATGAATATATGGCAGCCGCTGGGATGAGTTTCCGTGGGAAAATATCTAATCCCAACTGATCAATTTCGAGGATTGCATAAGCGAGAAACTGACTGTCACCAAATGCCGTTAACTCTGTGTCTACGCTATCCTAACTCACACACACACACACACACACACACACATATATATATATATATATATCTTTTTTTTTTACTTGAGAGTTATCATATAAACAAAGACTTAATGTTTATTAAGTCTTCTCTGATATCGGTTGCTTTGCGGCGAATGGGGAGCAGACTAAAATTCAAAATGTCTGTCCTTAAAACACAAAAAACAATGAACAGTAAGTAAACGGGTTTGTTTATTTTCTTCTCTTGTTTCTTTCATCAAAAGTCTGAGAAAAGTCTTGACTTGTTTACGAGATTCGGCCTTGGGCGGTGCGTCGAAAAACTGAGTACACTCTCCTCTTTAAAAAGATGCAGTGTGAAATGCGAAAACGAGGCTGCTGAACGCTGAAAACGAGGCTGCTGAACGCTGAAAACGAGGCTGTCGAAAACAAACTTGTCTTTGTTTGAGTGGAACGATATCCGGAATGATGTCATGGGTTCTATCACCGGAAAAAGATTGAATAAGCTGAAACTAAGTTCTTTAACATACTTAGCAGTTCTTGAATATACCCAGTCGTTCATGCTAGTCATAGCCTATGAGTGGGCATCTTAGCCTTTTGTCTCTGCTGCTATTTTATACGCTGATATTGCCTTATCTTAACAAAGGCTGGCACAAGGTCCAAAAAGACAGGACAACTGTATAGCACCATTAATTCAAACGAACAGGACCATAGCTTCTACTTCAGGTCGAACACTGGAAGTGAAAACATCATATGGTAAAATATTTCAAACCAGAAAGGGAAGTAAATCAGTCAACGAGAACCTAACGTACTATATATTCGAGAGATCGGTTATTTCAACATTTGAGATAAAAGCTTAAAATATTTGATTGACATTTGTTTTAAGAAATAGAAGCAACATTTTCGTGATGGGTACGAAGCTTAGAATGAATTATATCCCTTTCGGAGGGGTAAGGACACTCTCCTTAAAAAGGATGTATCGTGGGTATGACACAAAACTGTATCTTATTGTAAGGAGACTCAAGTTCTGAAGATCAAGGGAGAGAGGAGTATCCCTTCATGTCTTTACTCACATTTTCACCCTGATATGGAGTGGTAACACCTGTTAAGGTCACATTATACAGTGATACTTATATTTTTGTGTTGTTTCTTAAGTGTTTTTTAGCACACTGTCGTATCGGTTAGGAATAATTTTTAAACTGATCTATTTGACCTATAGATTTGACCCTAACTGATACTCCCACTTCAAGATCAGAGAGATCAAGGAAGTGATATCAATGAAGGTATACGCCATACTCCCTAGATCTTCAGAACAGGAGTCTTAACATCAGGTACAGTTCCACATCATATCCACACCACCTATCTTAAGGAAAAGGTTTTACCTTTAAATAAATTTAAAATGTAGAATGAAAAAGATGATAGCCACAATGATAGATGTAGTTGCATGAATATAGATGTATGTCCTATGAATGGGAAATGTTTCATGAATGTCAAATACAAGGACACCGTCATGGAAGAAAATTACAACTTTGACGAAAAATGTACGTCGGCGCCACTGAACTGAATGGGAAAAACAGATCATCCAATCATAAACAGAAAACAGAAGGAACTGCCGGGGGTGTAATGGTTATCGTCGTAGGAAATGGACACGGCAACACGAGTTCAAATCCTGGACGAGACTGATTGCATTTCACAAACCACTAATACCCTTGGGAAAGGTATGAATCCAATTATTCTCCCTCCAGCTATAGTAGGGCAGACTGGTTTTTTCAGCCTTTGTGAGGCAACAAGTCTAGGGGAAGGAAAACTCTGAATTCAAACCTGTTAAACTCCGCTTAAAAATTGACCTTGTATCATATCCTGCCCGAGCGGAGTAGCATTATCCAAACATGTGTGGTAAACAAAAGACGCAACCCACCATGAAAAAATGTGATATTCTGAAAACAGCCCAAGCTTACGAAGAAGGTGGCTATGACTGCAGATTGTGTCTGGAAGAAAAATCAGGCATCTCAAAACAAAGAAGGGAATTAAAATTTAAGTATAGACATATCAACATATTCCTTTAGTGTCATATACCTCCTGAAACTGCTCAATCCCATAATTTATTTTCATGTATTTTAGAATGCCAGAAAGAAAGAAAATAATCTTTCGTTTGAATGTAACGAGTACTGGGATTAATCAAGTTATTTTTTCATGCAAATGTCTTTCGAATTAACATTACATGACTTTACCTCACGCTATTTAGACGCTTGACTTGCCACTTTTATTACATTCTGAAGATTGTGCAAAATATAAAACTTGAGTAAAGAACTTTTAGTGTCAATAATCGTACTTGTGGTAGAGGTGCCCGTGGTATAATGGTTATCGTCGTAAGAAATGGACACGGTGACACGAGTTCAAATCCAGGACGAGACTGATTGCATTTCACATAGCACTAATACCCTTGGGGAAGGTATGAATCTAATTATTCTCCCTCCAGCTATGGGTAAATAGTAGGGCAGACTAGGTTCTTCAGCATTGGTGAGGCAACTAGTCTAGGAGAAGGAAAACTCTGAATTCAAATCTGTTAAACTCCGTTTAAAAATTGACCTTGTGTCATATCCTGCCCGAGCGTAGCTAACTAACATAGTTAGTGCTTTTAAAACCGGCAGACCCCGCAAAACTTCGGCAAGAGAAGATCGAATAATACAGCGTATGTCATTAAAGGACCGTTTTAAGTCTTGCACAGAAATTAAAAGGGTTATGAATAGTACCTCATGTGTTAATGTGTCAAGACAGACTGTTTCTAGACGACTGCAAGAAATAGGGCTGTTTAATCGAACCCCAAGGAAGAAACCACTTGTTAGTTCGAAGAATAAGAAGAGATTAGAGTTTGCGAACAGGTATGTAATTTGGACATGAAAATTGGGCAAAAGTATTTTTCAGTGATGAAAGTAAGTTTGATTTATTTGGAAATGATGGGAAAAAAAAAACAATGTAAAGAGACGTATTGGTGAAAGATTAAGTGCAAAGTGTACTAAGAAAACTGTCAAGTTTGGGGGTGGAAGCGTCATGGTATTTGAAATGTTTTCTAGCCAAGGTACAACGCCTCTTGCCCGGTTACAAACTCGTGTAAACGCGCAGATCTATAAAACATTGTTCAAGATCCTGTTGTGCCAATCATACAGAATTCAGGTTTCGATAGGGCTACCTTTATGCAAGATAATGCCCCATGTCACAAGGCAAAGGTGGTAATGAGTTACCTTAGCGAGCAAGATTTCGAAATTGTGGATTGGCCACCGCAAAGTCCTGACTTAAATCCAATAGAAAATCTTTGGAAGACCTTAGGAGTAAAAGTTATGGAAAGAACTCCCACTAACACGGAGGATTTGTGGGTGAAGCTTCAAGAAGAATAGTCTAAAATTAGTATCGAGGATTGTCAAGAACTGATTCGTTCTTGTAGTCGAAGATGTGCAGCTGTCATTGAGAGCAAAGGCTCATTTACTAAATATTGATTGTACATGTATTTTTATTGTTTTTTGGCTGTTTACATTGTTTTTCTCAATTTTGTCCCTTACTTTTGAACGTTTCAAATTTGAAAATAAATAAATAATTGTTATAATTCTTTTTCTATCCTTTGCAAATGATTCAAATTTAATATGTTATTATGGATGATAACGACTACCAGTTGTCAAAATTTCAGCTTTTCACAGTTGTTATTTCTAACAAATATTAGGTTTTAAAATTTTGTCCCTTATTTTTGGCCGCTACAGTATATATATATATATATGTGTGTGTGTGTGTGTGTGTTTCGCTTTTGAAATCTATTCATATCGATCTATTTCAGTTTGTTCATATCTATCTATCTATTTCAGTCTGTTTAAATATATCTGTTTATCCATATCTATTTATTCTATCTCTATGTCGCCATCTCTCTCTCTCTCTCTCTCTCTCTCTCTCTCTCTCTCTCTCTTTATATATATATATATATATCAGTCTGTTCATATTTATTTATCAATCTATCTATCTACTTATCTATCAAAAATTTATGACACTCAAAGGTCACACCTGAGCACCATTCCTAATTTACGTTACCTTACACATTTTAATGTATATCAAGAAATGTCAGAGACATCCATTAGTTCTTCAATTCTTTAGTCTCTCTCCTCCCTCCATCCCTCTCCCTCTCTCTCTTTCTCTCTCTCTTCGATAAGTCTTTGGGGGAGTGCAGACCCCATAATGACAGACCACGGCTGAAGCAGACAAGTCCCTAACCATTTCCTTCATTTTCCCGCCCTTTTCACATCACTTTTTCCATTTTCAGACATGACGTGTGAATGCCATCTGTTGGCCTTCCTCGAAGCCACTTCATATTTTACCAAATTGTCCAGAATCCAAAATGGCAATTTGACGTATTTGTCAGCTTTTCGGAGAGATTCTTCTGAATTTTGTCCAAACGCACCATTCCTTATTCTTGTTTATAAAATCTTCCTGACAACTGACTGTCTTGTTACTCGCCAATTCCAAAGACAACTTCCTCAAAACTTTTATCAGCACCTAACATTATTTGTGGTGGCATTGTGCAACCGTTGGACGTCACAATCAACCTGATCGATAAATTGAATTTCCTTTCTTGGCATTTGTAAATTGAAGTGGTTTTTGGTATCGCAGATGGGACTCTTGAAAATGTAACCATCGGCCCAAGTTCGAATCCTGGTTGAAACTGCTGATTTCCTTTTTATCTATTTAATAGTCCCATGAAAATTTAATTACCACGCAATATAGTTTTCTCTTTGTTTGAACTAAGGAAAACAAGAATGAGAGCGATTCAGCGCAAGTCCCCGTTACAATCTTCTTGTATAAAAAGAAACAAAAAACGTTATTAATTAGTATACCGTAAATAGGTGTGTGTGTGTGTGTGCAAGTAAATCTTTGTGAATTTGATTGATAAAAACACCTCATCCATTTTTTATATTTTATTTTTTTAACCCTTTCAAATGATCACATATATGGTTTAGGAGTGTGTGAGAATTCTTGATAGATCGATAGATAAATTGATAGGAAGACTGAGATAGCTAGATAGATAGATAGGAACATGTTATGGTAATTCATAGATAGAAACGAACAGCTTAAGACGATAGATAGATTGATACGAATAGGCTAAGTTGATAGATATGAACAGGTTATTATATATATATATATATATATATATATATATATATATATAAGAGAAGCGCTAAATCATCTGCGTAGTCTGCGTCTGTCACATTTTTATGGGTTATATCGTCAGCTTCTTGTCTTTTTTTAATGTTAAACCATTTTCTTTATTTTAATGTTAAACCATTTTCTTTATTTTTCATCTATTGGTGTTTGATATACGTCGTTTAGGTATGGTGTAAACAAATATGGTGCAAATCTCTCTCCTTACAAGACTCCAGTAATAATGTCGAAGAAGACGGTGTCTCCATTAGAGGAGCAAAAATTTGCGTTCGGGTTATTGTACAGATCATTACAGTGGTAACATTTTCTGAAGGGTGACGAAATGCGAGAAGAATTTGTTTTATCTTTCTTCTGCGTCTGGAATCAAATGTCTTGGGGAATGTTTCGAACAATAGCGTTGCTAAGAAATTCTTGAGAAAGTATCCATAGGCATTGGCCTCAAAGTAAATGCAAATGAAACAGGGAAAATGTGTTATTGACCAAAAATAGCCATCTCCACTCTTAGTGGCTAGCGTCTGAAATAAGTAACTCAGTTCCCATACTTCGGCAGCAACATTTCATCAACTGAAAGCGATGACAACTTACGCCAAGCAGAGACGTGGACTGCTATCGACTGGTTATCGATCATATAAAAATCTGATCTATCCGATAAAATCAAACGTGATTTCTTCCAACCTGTAGTTGTGTCCATACTACTGTATGGGTGCACCACTTGGATGCTAACAAAACACGTAAAGAAAAAGGAGATAGAAACTACAAAATAATGCTGCGTGCTGTCTTGAACAAATCTTAGTGGCAGTACCTAAGAAATCAACAGCTGTACGGCCACCTACCTCTTATCTCACAAACCAACCAAAAAGAATAAGTTATGCAGGCCTCTGCTTCAGAATAAAGGGCGACCTCATAAGCGACGTTTTCTCATGGACTCCTACACATGGTCGTTCTAGTGTTGGCTGATTAGAAAACGCTTACTTATATCTAGAAGACTCGTCTGGAGTGATAGATGATTGGGACCGAAGGCGAGAGAGAATCTGACGTAAGAGGAAATATTCATGTACCTAAATGATATGGTCAACTCTAGAGAAGAAGCGCCTCATTACGCACGGAGTCTGTCCTTTATAGAATTGTAACATAGTGATTGCTTCCTTCCATCAGCAATGCAGGTACTTAGCTATGTGGCCCAGGTACTTGTCTGTGTGTGATGATTAACAAGCTAGATTGCCAGACCATTGTTAGTTAATTTGATTCTCACAGGGCACTCTATATTTCTAGCCTTGTGCTACAGTTATAGCAAGCTTAAAAATAACTATGTTAACGACAATAAAATGTCAATATCACAAACTCTCGTTTTAATAGCGAGAGGCAGCTTGACTCGAGACGTGGAGAGTTTTTAAAAGTTAGTTACCAAGACAGCGACAAGTCATGACCTAAATTCAAGGGTAAAGAAAACACTTACATATATCTAGAAGACTCGTCTGGAGTGATAGATGATTGGGACCGAAGGCAAGAGAGAGAGAGAGAGAGTGTCTGGGAACTCCGTGTACTTAACAAATTTATTTCAACGGACCTTTTTATCAAAAGACTGTTTCATCAGATGGCTTCAAGATTTGATAGACTTTCTTTGTTACACCGAGAATACAATTTACAAGACTTAATTCATATCATATTGCATTATATATATATATATATATATATATATATATATATATACTGAGCTATCTCCACTTTAAGAGGCAAGTGTCTGAAATTAATATATTAGTTCATATACCTCGGCAGGAATATCTCTTCTATTGAAAGCAATGTCAACATACGCCTTGTGAAATCGCTTGAAAATCTTTCCTCTCTGATAAAATAAAACGTGATTTCTTCTAATTTCTTCCAAGCTGTGGTTTTATCCTGACTTCTGTATAATTGCATCACTTGGACTCAAACGAAAAGCATTGGCGAAAAATAGAAGGGAACTACTCAAGAATGCTGTGAATTGTTATCAATAAATCGTTGAAGCAACAACCCATAAAGCAGCGACTGTACGGTCACTGACTACCCATCTCAAAAACCATTCGAGACAATTAAGACATGCGGTGTATTGGTGGGGAACGAAGGACTAACATCAGTGACGTTCTCTTATAAAGCGATGGTTTATAGGGACGACTTGCGCGCGCGCGCGTGTGTGTGTGAGAGAGAGAGAGAGAGAGAGAGAGTCAGGGAATTCTTTGCTATAAACATGACTAGGTGTGGATGTGACAGACAAACAGACAGACAAATAGATAGATAGATAGATTATTTGATAGCACATAACAGCTTTTTTCATAAAAATAATTTTAAAATACCTGCAACCATTTCCATGCATAATTAACAATTCAGCAGGTTGATATTTTATGTTGAAGCTATAAAACTATTGTTTGTTTGTTTGGGCCTTATGACATAACAATTTTTGTTGGTTATTTAATGCCAAATCCATTTTTATACTAATAAACAATTCTATTTCAAATAATTCAGTTTAATGTAAGTACACAGTTTAATTATCAAAAACATTTCTATTTCAAGCTATTCAGTTTAGTCAAACAGTTTTATTTCAAACAATTAAGTTTAGTATAATTATACTTTTTTTGCTTACTCACAGTCAAATGTCAAAACTATTCTATTTCAAACAATTTAGTTTAGTATAAGTACAGAATCAACGTAAAAAACATTTCTTTTTTTAAACAATTCATTTTAGCATGCAAAAACAGTTCTATTTCAAACAATTCCCTTTAGCATAAGTACGCAATCTAAATGTCAAAACAGTTCTATTTTAAACAATTCAGTGTAGCACAAGTATGCAGTTTAGTTCTATTTGATCCATAGATAGAACCCAATCAGGTACTACCACGTTGGGCCAAAGTGGACCTGAGAGTGCTGGTAATAAAGGGGTTCTCTGCATTCCCCAAAGCTCTAGCATTACAGGAACCTCACCGTCAGATTGTTTAGTGTCATATCATGACATTCGTTGGGAAGGGTCTTACCCCTCTGTAGTGAAGCAGTCGGTGTGTTCTGCAGCCACAGCTAAATTTTGTTCATAGCTTTAGTTCATAATGCATATTGTATATAAATGGGAGGTCCCGTATATAATCGAATGTATATATATATATATATATATATATATGTATGAGAGAGAGAGAGAGAGAGAGAGAGAGAGAGAGTGTGTGTGTGTGTGTGTGTGTGTGTGTGTGTGTGTGTGTATGAGAAAGAGAAAGAGAGGGGGGGAAGAGAGGTGTGAGAGAGAGTGTAGGTGAAGATACATAAACGCTTGTCAATAGCTCTTATGAATTTTTTATGTTTCGTCAAGACTTATAGACATATAGACGCCAAATGATTGGCATTGACGTATGAATAGGAATTAAAGTTTATACTAACGATTTAACCATTCAATTTGCAGCTGTTTAGAACTATTTTCAAGTTTTAAGCTCATTTGTTTTTATTTTTCAAAGATGGAGGTAAAAATTGAAAAATCAGTTTATAAATATCAATTAGTTTCGAAATGATTGATTTTTTTTAACGTTTTGAAACTTTTCATATGAAAATTTGCAGTTAGTTTTACAGTACAAGTGAATGTAAGAACCAGTACAATGAGGCTCCGTGAAGCTGATAGTCCCAGCAACATTTGACAAAAGACCATTTGTAATGGTTTTCAGGTTGAGTTTTTGTGAGCAGCAGTAATCCAACAATGAGTGATAATTTAAAAATACCACCCACCACCAAAATGACAAAAATAACAGTCCAGTATTTAAAATAATTTTTAGAAAGGAAAAAACAAAGAATAAAGTAATGTAATCCTGGTGATAGTATCTATGGAGTAATCATCGATGAGCACAAAAAAGATTTCTGCAGAGTATCTGTTCTTATTTTCATCGAGATGTTAGGAAGTACAACTGGTTTGAATTTAAAATTTTCCTTCTTCTAGCCAGATTACCTTACCAAGGCTACAGAGACTGCCAACTATTTATCCATATCTGAAGGGAGAATAGATGGATTCATGCCTTTCACAAGTACATTAACGCGAAAGTGAAATGCAGTCTTGGCCAGGAATTGAACTCGAGCAGGTTGTGACACCAGGTCAATTTTAAAGCAGAGTACGACTGGTTTAAATTCAGAGTTTTCCTTCTCCTTGACTGGTTGCCTATTTAATGCTAAAGAACCCACCCAGCCGTACTATTTACCAATTGTCAAGGGGCAAACATGAGTTCATGCCTTTCCCTGGAGCATTTAGCGCGTGGGGAAATGTAAATAATCTCGTCCAGGATTTGAACTCGAGTTGCTGATCCAAGTTCCTACGGCGACAACCGTTTTACTGAGTACGCCTTCAGATGTGCCGGTATATAGATGTTTTTTTTTCTTTGTTATAAATTTTATCTTTTCGTAGAGTAAATGAAATTATTACTTCTTAAACTTTGCTTCGATATGGTACACAGGCCTCAGGTTGCTTACAGTACTTGCTTAACTTGTTACCCATCTAAGTATTGAACAGGCTCATCGTTGCTTAACTCCGATGATCTAGTAGGAGTCGGGAGTTGTAGTGTGACTTAACTATAAAGAATAGCAAATTAGGTTAATGGATAAGAATGCATGATATGTGCACACACAGTGCAAAAAGTTGAGAGAATGTCGACGAGGATGAACCTAATGGAAGCACATACACGCCACCAGCCAAACAAATGTTTCAAAACATCGAACATATTGTTCTAAATAATTGATATTATCAGAATGATTGAAATGAACCTCGGTAAAAGTTCGTTTTTTATTTCATTTATTTATTCTTTGTTTCTGGAAAAAATTCCAACTGCAGTCTGGGTAGATTTAGAACTGAGTTTATTCGTTGTAATTTACTAAGCGTTTTGATCAAATGTGGCACAAGGTCGCATGAATGGGGCACCCAATGAGACTTAAATTCACTCGGGAAGGTTTTCTAGTTTAGCTTGCTAACCATTAAACCACCCGTCAGACAAACATATCTCTGAACTTGTAACTTATCGTGGTCCCACCTCGTATCTTTTTATCATAGAAACAAAAAATAGATGAATTTCTGGTATTTTCCATGTCAAACTTCTCCTCAGCGATTTTGTCAAGTTGATCTTATTTCCTTATCGGATGCACATACATCAAGTTCCGCTTGAGTAATTCCAAAATTATTTGAACAGTTTATATTTATTTACCCAACCCTTCCACGATTGGCACGATACAATTTAAAAGAAAAGTGTAACTGGTTTTAAATTCATAGATTTCCTTCTAAACTGGTTGCCATACCAAGATTAAAAAGCCTTGTCTATCCTACTATTTACATAGTTGGATTCATGCCTTTCCCAAGGTTATCAGGACTATGTGAAGTGCAAGCATAAGGTATCCAGGCAAAATGTGTTGCTGGAATAATCGGGGTCATGGGGTTTGTGACCAGGATTTTGTGGACCAAGATGTTGGTCCTGTGATGTTTTAGTTTCCTAAAAGAATTGTGGTGATTTTTAAATGACATATATAATTTTATTGTAATTTTGATGAAGACATGTTGGATTGGCAAAAGTGCCACGAACGAATAAACAAATAAATTTGACAATAAATAGAGCGGGACAATTGTTGCGTGGTGGAAAAAGGTCGCCTTCTAAGATACATAATGAATGTTGTATTTTTTACTGTTTTCCTTGTACATACTTTGTAACATATGGATGGGGAGGGGGCAGAGATGGAGAGGAAAATATCCACAGGTAGACTACAACCCCTGCGAAGAAGCAGAAAAAGTGTTAAGTGAGGCCCTGAATATGGAAGCTCAGCTTCGTTAATAAAGGTCAATATCGCAATCCTTCGTCCCAGTTCTTCGTCTTTCTCCGTTTCCCTATCTCCCTCACACTCAATTTTGGACCCTTTCGAGAAATAAAAGGAGAATTATATTTTTATAACAAGTGTAATCCTATTTACCAACCCCTCCGCTTGGGCAGGATATGACACAAGGTCAATTTTTAAGCGGAGTTTAACAGGTTTGAATTCAGAGTTTTCCTGCTCCTTGACTAGTTGCCTCACCAAGGCTAAAGAAATCAGTCTGTCCTACTATTTACCCATAGCTAGAGAGAGATTAATTGGATTCATACCTTTCCTGAGAGTATTAGTGCTATGTGGAATGCAATCAGCCTCGTCTAGGATTTAAACTCGTGTCGCCGTGTCTACGACGATAACCATTACACCACGGGCACCTTTTATAACAAGTGTAATAGTAATTCAGTCATCGTTCATCACAGTAAACAACGCCCGTACTGTATCTGAACTCGAGTCTACGATTTTAACTTCTGCAATGATAGAGGTAGCCCCTTCTAGAAGAGTATATTAATGACTCTATTATTTTTTCTTTTCTTTCCTCTTTCCCGCCCTTTAACTATCGGCCGGTGGAGAGTTCGTAATTTTGAATCTGACGCAAGAGGAAATATTCATGTACCTAAATGATATGGTCAATGCTAGAGAAGAAGCCCCTCATTACGCACGGAGTCTGTCCTTAATAGAGTTGTAACATAGTGATTGCTTCCTTCCATCAGCAATGCAGGTACTTAGCTATGTGGCCCAGGTACTTGTCTGTGTGTGATGATTAACAAGCTAGATTGCCAGACCATTGTTAGTTAATTTGATTCTCACAGGGCACTCTATATTTCTAGCCTTGTGCTACAGTTATAGCAAGCTTAAAAATAACTATGTTAACGACAATAAAATGTCAATATCACAAACTCTCGTTTTAATAGTGAGAGGCAGCTTGGCTCGATACTTGGAGAGTTTTTAAGAGTTAGTTACCAAGACAGCGACAAGTCATGACCTAAATTCAAGGGTAAACAAAACCACCTCTAACATCGGTGGGTGGAGCGATAATATATACATAATAGTCTTCTTCAGTATAATAATGCATCTTAATTTGTTTCCTTCCTGTTTGAGGGTGGTAACATCAGAAATAAACGGATGTGGAATTTTTTTTGAAAGTACGTTTGTTTTTTCTATTGCTGATATGAAGAATCTTTTCATCTCTGTTTCCTCAAATTTCTCCGACAACCTTTTCTTCGAGAACTTTCGGGACGTCCACTACGCAACAGTATCTCGAGATACGTGACGCGGTCCCTCATATATGATACCGAAAAAGAGCTAGAGTAAGTGAAAGTGGAATAATTTGAGGATTCTGACATGGGTTCCGCAGAAGGGCTTGACCTCGGGGTACCGATACTTCTATTTGTATAAATATATACAAATGTATATTTACCATCTGAATTACATTAGGCAGCAACAATTGATTATGGAAATTTACTAAGCTTTTTGCTTAGATGTGGCACAAGGCCATATGAAAGGGGCACCCAATGAGACTCGAACTCACTCGTGTAGGTTTGCTAGTCGAGCTTGCTAACCATTACACCACCAGAGGCGCCTCAGCAACAATTGATTATGCATCTATGTTTTTCTATGCAGCTGCTGGGTTGGTGAGTCTCGATCGTTAAAAAAATTAGCGTCAGATTCATGATATGATGACAGTACTCATTTCCTTTTCACTGAGAGATTTTTTTTAATCACATGTGTTGTATCTGCTTGAAAAGTCTTTGATTGAGAAGCTTTTAATCAAAAAGTATTTCATTGAAAAATCTTTGATTGAAAGATTTTTAATCCAAAAGTATTCGATTGAAAATCATTTGAATGAAAAACTTTTGATCCCGAAAATAATTAATTAAAAAGCGTTTCAAAAAAGTATTTGATTATATAAAAGTATTTGATGTATTTCTACATTTTTCTTTTTTAAGTCGAGGAATTATATTGTGAATTGAATTACCATGACCAGATAATCCAGCGAACACTTACGCACGACATACAAAAACACTGGACGGCTGTTTCAGCCTTATTAGGTCTCATCAGTTGTGAATACCGTGATCTCCACCACTGGGGATCGAACCAGCGACCACAGATCCGAAACTCTACCACTGAGCCACAGTCCATATCGCACACAAGTGACGCCAAGTTAACTAGTCATGGTAATTGCGCGGCCAGTTGACCTGAATGTGTCTTGCAAGTTACATCCAGAGGACACGGTCACCTCCAGGGTCACGTTTTCCCAAGAGGATTAGAAATACGCATCCGACAAGGATATAGATCTACATTTTTCTTTTTTAAGTAGAGGAATAATATTCATCATCATCTTGTCGTGCCATCAGCTCGGATATCCCTGACCCTCTCTCGCCACCTGTACCTATCGTTCATCGCATCCAGCCGGTCCTCAGGGCTGCACCCCGTATCCTCACAGAGCTGCTGTATGTAGGTTCGAGCTGGTCGTCCTGCTTTTGCTCGGCCATGTGAAGGGGTCCACAGGAGTACATTACTTATGAGCTCATCCTTACTTCTCCAGCAGTGTCCTGCATGTCTGGTTCGTCTAACTTGGATAGTTTTCGTGATGGGTGGTAGGTGGCCGTACAGTTGCTGTTTTATGTGGTGTTACCTCCAGGACCTATTCAATATTGCTGGCAGCATTCTTGTGTAGTTGCCGTCGAGCATTTTCTCCAACCGTTTAATTAGCGTCCATGTAGCGCATCCATAGAGTAGTATCGATACGATCAATGCTTGGAAGAAACTGCGTTTCATTTTATCGGTCGGGTCTGACTTGCATATGACCGATAGCCTATAAATGTATCTAATTGAAAAGTATTTGACTGAAAATCATTAGAACATCTTAGAATATTATAATTAGTTAATGTTCTTTTTCGAGGGATAATTCTTTCATCTTCTTCTTTTCAGAAACCGAATTATTTGTTATAGTCTTACAACTTTTAGATGAAATTACTTGGTGCTTTCAATAAGTTTCCAGGCTTTTTTTTACAGGCATTTAAAATTGCATTAGACGCTTGAAATTTCAGTATGTTATTGCTATACATCTTATGAGATGACTGACCAATTTTTAGGGTTTCAGCTTCAAATAAACAGCTACAGGAGCAATTGGAATACACCCTACTAAAGCCTGATTGTCACAGCTGGTGAATTTCAAAAATGCAATCTGGACGTGAGGACATTTTAGAAGAACGATATGCAATAAAATTGTGTTTTAAACTTGGAAAAAATGCCACAGAAACGTATGAAATGCTTCAGACTGCTTTTGGAGCATCTTGCATGAATCGAGCATCAGTTTTTGAGTGGCATAAGAGATTCAAAGAAGGCAGGGAGTCTATGAGGGATGATGAGAGGTGTGGGAGGAGTAAGAAAGTCAATATACCAGAGTTGATTGGCCAAAGGTTTAGGCTTAGGATTAGGGTTACTATGTTGAGTTTTTAAGGGAGTTCAGGAAGAGATTCCGTCGGAAGAGGCCAGCACTCTTCAAATCGAGTCAGTGAACTTTCCACCAGGACAATGCACCAGTCCACAACTCCATCCTTGTCACAGACTATTCGACCAAGGTGGGAATCAAGACAGTTCCTCAGTCTCCCTATAGTCCAGACCTTGCTCCCTGTGACATTTGGTCATTCCCTAAGCTCAGAGGCTGTCGTTATGAGACAATTGAGGAGATGAAAGAGGCTGTGACGAAGGTCATTGACACGCTCACACAAGAGGACTTCCATGGGGCCTTCCAGAAGTTGTTGGAACGGTACAAGTGCATTGCAGGCGGAGGAGATTACTTCGAAGGGGACTCGAGTTTCATGTGTGTACTCTCAATAAAAGTGCCCATACGTAAAATGTCTGGAAACTTATTTAATGATCCTCGTATGTAAATTATAATCAATATTTCTTTCATCCTATTTCACTTCCTTTTGCATTTAATTCTTATCTTTTTAATTAGTTTTTCTTTTCATATTATTTCTGCTATTTTTTTATTAGTATTGGCATCACAGTTTAAGCGTTCGCCAATGGTCCGGGAGACCGGGGTTCAATACTAGGTTGAATCATACCAAAGACTCAAAAAATGGTACTCGATACCCCCTTGTTTAACACTCAGCATTATAAGGTACGGATCAAGGGTAAAATGGAGAAATCTAGGAAATGGAGTAGAGCCCTCCCGTACATCTCGGTTTAATAGCTATTGAAAAGGGATCCTTCGAGTCGCCCTCGACTACGGTCGCCAACTTACAACTATTTCTTCCATCTTATTTCTCTACGTGACTCACAATATTTCTTAAAGCATTCATAATAATCATCTAATGGTTTGCGTTGTCTATCATTTCATATTTTGAACACCTACGTCCGAAAAATTGGAATAATATCAGATCTTTAGAGGAAGAAATTCATGTTTTACCACAGATACCTTATTTATTTATCGTCATGGTAGCGTGTGAGTTAAAGATAATTCAATGAACTACGACCAGACATGTAAAGTTGCAAAGTACGAATGCTATCTGTCTACATCCAGTAACTATGACAACTGATTTTTATATCAAAATAAAATTCTTTAACGAAATTAAATCAAAATAAACTGGAATAATTTAAACTAAAATAATAACTAAAACAAGTTTGTAACATTGAAAATAAGACAAATAAATGTTCGCCAATGGTCCGGGAGACCTGGGTTCAATCCCAGGTCGAGTCATACCAAAGATTAAAAAAAACTGTACTTGATACCTCCTTGTTTAACACTCAGCATTATAAGGTACGTATCAAGGGTAAAATGGAGCAATATAGAGAAAGGTGTAGCGCCCTCCCCATACACCTCGTGTTGTATAACCGCATACAACTGCTCGTATACATATACATGGAACATAATCAACCGATAATGACGACTTTAATAACGAACGAATACACTTCTTTATAAAAATATAAATCTCTCACACTTTATTTTCGAAAGGGTGATGTTTGTTGTGTGAGAGAGATGAGTTGGAAACAGGGACAGACTGCTATATTGACGCAAGTTCTTCTTTCGACCATAGCAGCACTTCTTTCGCATCTTAGCTAGGGTTGCTCAACCGGGGGTCACTAAGGGCCCAAAGCCCCCTGTCCGGAGCTGGTTCTCACTTCGGCATCCTGTCTCAAACCGTCCGAGCACCTGGCTATATTATTTTTTAACGTTCACCTGCTTCCGCTGTTCTTCCACTTATTTACACAGGTGCATCTCTTGATTGACGGTTCGGTCGAGGGTCAATATATAACACTCGCTGTAGTAGCTATTGAAAAGGGAGCCTTCTGGTCACCCTCAACTACGGTCGCCAACTTTACTTACTTACACTACAAAAGTGTTTTTAATATCAATGGTTATTCGCTGCAGACCTTAGGATATACCACTCTACGAAATAGGGAGATGCTTTAATTGCCTAGATGAAAAGAAAAGATGGTACACAAGTAAATGACTGAGATAGTTTTTTTTTTTTTTATAAAACTTTACCTGTATAACTAGACGATATTTACCCAACCCCTCCGCTCGGGAAGGATACGACACAAGGTCAATTTTTAAGCGGAGTTTAACAGTTTTGAATTCAGAGTTTTCCTTCTCCTAGACTAGTTGCCTCACCAAAGCTGAAGAACCTAGTCTGCCCTACTATTTACTGGAGGGAGAATAATTGGATTCATACCTTTCCCAAGGGTATTAGTGCTATGTGAAATGCAATCAGTCTTGTGCAGGATTTGAACTTGTGTCACCGAATCCATTTCCTACGACGATAACCATTACACCACGGGCACTTGTATAACTAGACGATGCGTGAACTCATTGGTATCCCGTTGTAACAGCGGTCCATGATACTTTTGTTTAGGAAGGAGTGAATAATTTCAATTCAGTTATTTTAGTCATACGGAGAATTTGGATGATTAAAAATTGAAATTTCGCACGGATATAGAACATTCAAAATTATTCATTTTCAAAATGTGTAGGAAATTGCTTTATTCTCTATGGACGTTTTAAGAGTATTTTTCATATAAGAATATCTCAATGAGCTGTTCACTTTGATGGCTTACAGTTACATACAAAATATTTAAATTTTAATGATACAGATATAATGATTTAAAGGTTACTCACTCCATCTTATTCGTTGTTGTCATCGGGATCTTCTGTTGGTAAAATCGTTAAAAATATTTGGTGGTGTACCAAATTACCACATTTTGGCGGATTACGGAAGTGCCGCCTTCTGACGGATTGTTGAATTATACGTTCTTGTCCGAATTACTGAAATTGCCCTTTCCAGCGGATAACTAAAATATACGTTTTTGTCCGGATTACTAAAATGTTCCTTTCTGGCAGATTACAGAAGTAAATCTTTTTGTCTCGATGGCGTAAGTTACCGCTTTTTAGCAGATTACAGATGTATAACTTTTTGCCTAGATTTCTGAAACACTCCTTTCTAACGGACTACTGAAGTATACCTTTTTGTCCGGATTACTGAAGTTAACTTTTTTGGCGGAGTACTGAGGTATACAATCTGCTCCAGATTACAAGAGTTCCCCCACTCTGGAGAATCAGTTAAGTACCCGGTTTTGCCCGGATTTCTGAAGTACGTCTTTCTGGCGAATTGCTGAAGTACATTTTGTGACTCAGATTACTGCAGTTCCCCTTTCTGGAGAATTAGCTGAGTACCCAGTTTTGCCCGGATTTCTGAAGTACTCCTTTTTGGCGAATTGCTGAAATATACCCTTCTTTTTGACGGAAATCTGATAGATTTAATGAAAGAGAATGGCTTCACAGTGGAAAAGATAAGAAGCAGACGTTACCCAGCACAACCTATCACCAACGCGGACTACGCTGATATCATAGCGCTTCTGACAAATACACTTGCCAAAGCCTGAACCCCTACCGAAGAAGGCAGCTGGTAACATTGTAATATAATGGCGGAAGGATTTCGTTTTATATATCTTGCCTTTCGGTTTAGTAAGGATGAGAACCTTTCGCTTAATGCATGGGTTAGTTAGGGGCAACATTAACGCAGGTGTTCACGCGCGTGCGGAGAGGATGTGTCATTCAGAGATGTTAAAATAAAAATCCCAGATAGGAATTGCGACCAGGTGATGTTGGTGACGTCACGCACCGGAAGCATGGGCTGAGATTTGAGAAAAAGCAGTTAGTTGAGTTCCAGCGTCCGAAAGAGAGAGTCGACATTCAGACCTGGGCGAGGCCAGGCGACTTTGTGCGCTACGGGCGCCGCGCGTTGGTTGGGTTGAGAGCTGACGATGTAAAAGCAGTCAGCATAGAAAGATTGTGTCTCTCTCTCCTCAGGTCGAATAACCTTTAACTCAAAGGTAATAATTAGTTTCGTACCTGAACCAATTTCGTGAATGTCGTGTATTTTGGATTCCCTATGTCTATTTCACACATCCGTATATCTGGCTATGTAACAACATTAGTCTCGATGTCAATGCAGAAAAAACAGAGTACATGTGCTTTAATCAAAATCAAAGAGGAGGCACTTCCACACTAAAAAGTGGTTACCTGAAACTAATGGACAAGTTCACCTACCTCAGAAGCAGCATCTCATCTATGGAAAATGATATCAATACGCGACAAGCGAAGGCATGTTAAGCTATCAATAGGTTATCGGTCATATGGAAGTCAGACCTTACCGATAAAATAAAATGTAATTTTTTCTCAGCAGCGGTCGTGTCAGTTCTACTATATGGATAAACCGAATGGACGCTAACAGCGTATGGAGAAAAAGCTTGACGGTAATTCCACAAGAATGATACGAGCTATATTGAACAAATTCTAGAAACAACATCCTAATAAACAGCAACTGTACGGCCACCTACTTTCCATCTCCAAAACCATCCAAATCAGACGAACAAGACATGCAGGACATAGCTGGAGGAGGAGTTTGTTTAGGTATTATGACATCTCAACCTTGATTGGTTATTTAATGCAAAATTCATTTTTATACAAATAATCAGTTCTATTTCAAACAATTCAGATTAACAGGAGTACACAGTTTAATTGTCAAAGACATTTCTCTTTCAAGCTATTCAGTTTAGTCAAACAGTTCTAATTCAACCAATTTAGAGTAGTATAAGTATAGTTTTTGTTCAGAACAGTTAAATCTCAAACCTGTTCTATTTCACACAATTCAGTTTAGTATAAGTACAGCTTCAATGTCAAAAACAGTTCTATTTCAATTAATTCAGTTTAGCATAAGTACGCGGTTTATTTATATTTGACCACTAGATATGGCCCTATACGGTGCTACCACTCCGGGCCAGAGTGGACATAGGAGCGATTGCAATGAAGGGGTAGTCCGCATCCCCAAAAGCTCCAGCATCACTGGAACTTCACCATCAAATTGTTTAGTGTCACTCTTTGGAGAGGGGAGTCAAACCCCTCTGCAGAAGTGCAGTCGATGTATTCTATAGCCCCACCCGACTGGGTTAGCTGGAGGAGTAAGGACAAATTTCTAAGTGATGTTCTCCGGTGGACCCCATCACACGGACGAGCTGGTGTTGGACGACCAGCAAGAACTTATCAACAACAGCCCTGTATGGACACCAGATATAGTCTAGAGGACCTGCCAAATGCGATGGACGATTGAGACG
>OY757943.1:904365-911865 GCA_963585895.1 Sepioteuthis lessoniana | reverse complement strand
TTCCACTATAAAAGTTTAATAACGTACTAAGCTGATGATATAGATATGGGAATTAAAAGACATCGAATGGAAAATTTGAAATAGAACGTATTTATGTAATGAAGGGTTGACATCTAATGGTTTCAAGAAGAAAATTTGTGTATTATAGGATTTTAAAAAAATAGTGGAGTATACCCGTGGCATAGTGGCTAATGTGCTGGCCTGTGACATCGTAGTTAGCGAGTTCGAACTCCAGTCGTACTATTATGTTCACTTTCGGAATAATACACACTGGTAAGAAGTGAACCCCCTTTATTCCTTCCAGGTATGAGTTAGATAGTACGACTACTGTATTTCTACAAGGATAACTTTGGCATCAAATAACCCACTAAAGTTGATATGTCATTAGACAAAGAATTTAAACCAAACCAAACTATCTGTCTCAAATCTGTTTCTATCTATCTATCTATCTCAGTCTTCATATATCTCTCTCTTCCTCCCTTTGTGTATATATATATATATATATATATATATATATATATCTTATTCTTTCTCTCTCTCCCTATATATATATATATATATATCTTACTCTCTCTCTCTAAGCGTTTATATATATATATATGTATATATTGCTCTTTCTCTCTTTTTCCTCTCTCTGCGTATATATATATATAGTCAACCACAGACAGACTGTTTCGTTCTATCAGAACTCTTCAGTGTGGCTAGACATGTAGGACGCTTGAAACCGGGATCGAAACCCGTCCAACTTTACGTTAGACTTAGTATCAGACTGCTCGGCCAACAAGTGTACCACGTTGGCTAAGGGAATTATAAGGTATTATGCAGCAGCAGCAGCAGCAGTAGCAGCGACCATCTTTTTTTTTTTTTACAATTTTATACCCTATCGGCTACCAGAGTGCTCAATTCTTTCGAAGAGCTTTGCATTATGCGAGCGGCGGTCGAAAGTTTATTCGCCAGAGTGCTCAACCCACCATGGGGGGGGGGAGCGTATATTGTCATCCACAGACAGACTGTTTCGTTGTATCGGAACTCTTCAGTGTTGCTAGACACGTAGGACGCTTGAAGCAGGGATCGAAACCTGTCCAAAATTACGTTAGACTTTGTATCATACCGCTATATATATCTTGGTCTCTCCCTCGCTCTGTCTTTCTCTCAGTCAGTCTTTCTCTCCCTCTTCCTTTCTCTGTGTATATATATATATATATATATACATACATATCTTGCTCTCTCTCTCTCTCTCTCTTTCCTTCTCCCGCTCTCTATATATATGTATATATTTCTCTCTCTATCAGTTTCTTTCTCTCTCTTCCTCTCTGCGTGTATATATATATATACATATCATCATCATCATCATCATGTCGTGCCGCCAGCACGGATATCCCAGACCCTCTCTCGCCACTTCTCCCTATCATTCATCGCTTCTGGCAGGTCTCCAGGGTTACATCCTGTGTCCTCACATAGTTGCTGTATGTAAGTTCGAGCTGGTCGTCCTGCTTTTGCACGGCCATGTGTTGGGGTCCATAGGAGTACATCACTTATGATCTCGTCCTTGCTTCTTCAGCAGTGTCCCACGAGTCTGGCCCGTCTAACTTGTATAGTTTTCGTGATGGAGGGCAAGTGTCTGTAAAGCTGGTGTCTCGTGGGGTGTTGTCGCCAGGACTTGTTCAATACTGCTCTCAACATTCTTGTGTAATTTCCGTCTAGTTTCTTCTCCAGCCATTTAGTTAGCGTCCATGTAGTGCATCCACATCGCAGTATCGACACAACCGCTGCCTGGAAAAAACTGCGTTTCATTTTATCGGTTAGGTCTGATTTCCATATGATCGAGAGCCTATCGATAGCTGTCCATGCCTTCGTCAGTCGTGTGTCGATGTCTTTTTCGGTTGATGAGACGCTACTTCCTAGGTAGGTGAATTTTTCTACTAGTTTCAGAGAGGCTCCGTCTAGTGTGGCAATGTTGCCCGTTTGGTTGTAACACATATATTCAGTTTTGTGTGCATTGACATGGAGGCCAATGCCAGCTGCGGCTCGTTCCAAACTATACAGTAGTGTCTCTGCTTGATAAGGCGTATTCGCCAGTAACGCCAATTCATCAGCGTAGTCGGCGTCCGTGATTGTTTTTGCGGGGTATCTTTTGCTTCTTCTCTTCGTCAGCTCGAAGCCATTTTCTCTGATTTTGTCGATCGATGTTCTAAGCACGTAGTCTAGACAAATGATAAAGAGGTACGGGGATAGCGTGTCTCCTTGTAGTACTCCTGCAACAATGTCGAAGTATTCCGTGTCTCCATCTGGTGAACGTACTTTCACTTTGGTGTTTCTGTAGAGAATCATTATCGCTGCTACGGTTTCTTTTGGTAGGCCGTATGCTAGTAGGATTTGCTCCATCTTCCCTCTGTGTATGGAATCGAAGGCCTTGGTAAAGTCGACAAATAGTAATGTCGCCTGAAGGTTTTTTGCCCGAACGCCTTCAAGGGTTCTACGGATGGTCAGTATTTGTGAGGTTGTGGATTTATTTCTCCGGAAGCCATTTTGGTTTTTCCTAAGGATGTTGTCTATTTTGGGTTCTATGCGGTTTTGTAGTAGGGCATTGTAGATTTTGGCTGCTATGGATGTAAGTGTTATCCCTCGGTAGTTCTTGGCAAATCCGAGGTCGGTTTTTTTAGGGAAAGGAAGGATGCATCCCTTCGTCCATCTTTCTATCCTATTTTGACTATAGACTGCGTTGCATTGCCGGAGCAGTATATCGTCGAATTGCCTAGTCTTCCACACTTCTGGGGGGATCTCGTTTAGCCCTGCTGCTTTCCTATTTTAAATTCTTCTAAGAACTGAGTCGAGTTCTTCTTTGGTGAAAGGACCTATTTTAATGTCTAATTGCTTACTGATAATTCTGGTGATCGGTTCATCCGTTATTTTCGGTGGGTTTCCTAGTAGATTTTTGAAATGCTGTTCCCACAGTTTTACTTTTTCTTGTTGGCTTGCAGAAAAAGAATATATATATATATATATATATATCTTGCTCTATCTCTGCCTTTTTCTCTCTCCCTCTGCCCTCTCTTTGGAACCTTTATTCGTACGTGAAATGGGTTTCTGTTGTATGTAATTGATCGATCTGTTTTAATAGTTTATCAAACTTAAATACATCTGTCATCCAGTATGATCAACATTTAAATAGCCCAGCATTGACAGCATCATCTAAAGAGGATTCAAGCTCCTTTCCCCTCAAAAACAGGAGGTTTCATGGTGATGGCAATAAACATTATAAGGCGGAAGTGATGATATATACCTTTGAAACAAGTGGAATTCTCGTAACATAGTAGCTAACGTACTCAGCTACGACAGCCGTGCTATTAAATTCACTTTCGAACTAATATCCTTGGGAAAGGCATGAACCTCTTTTCCCTACAGCGATATGTTAAACAGTGTCCCCACTGCTCTTCAGCCAGAATGGGTTTAGCTTTAAATAACCCACGAAGGCTGATATACCATTAAACAAAGCAACTAAACCAAATGAAAATATAGAAAATAGCTGAACAAATGATCAGTGTTGGTGTCTAAGTGTAAACATGAAATCAAATATCTTTTATGTCGTTTGTTGCTTGATTAATTTAGGTCAAGTGATACATCTTTTTTCATTTCGAAGGGGTGAGTAAAATTCTAATTTATTTCATGATCAACCAGAAGATTAGGATCGAGAAGAAGAAATTTGTTGCTTTTATGGTGAGTCAAATTTGTTGGCTGCATGTAATAGAGAAATTTTTTTGTAGGCACAAAATACAAACGAGAAAACTTAAAACTTTCCAACTTCTGTCTTATGTTAATTTTAAATTAAAATTTATTTTTTAATTCAAAAGTTTCGTTTGCTATTTTTGACTGAATTAGACTAAAAGAGTAAGTGAGAACATTTAAAGAGTACGATTTTCGACAAAGCAAACCTTTTGGTTCGTTGGCTGGTTGGTTGGTTGGTTGGTTGTGTTTCGTGGCATATCAACCCTTGTCGTTTATTTAATACCAAATCCTGATCACACACACACACACACACACACACACACACACACACACATATATATATATATATATATATATATATATATATATATATATATACTGGAAACAGGAGTGAGTTCAAGTCTTCTTGAGTACCCCATTTAAAAGGCCTTGTTCCACACATGTTCTCTGACGAAAGCAACAAGCTGGAAACATACATATATATATCACGTATGTAATACATGTATATAACACGTATGTAAGAACAAAATAAATAAATTCAAAAATACAAATCTCTACGTGGACCATTTTATTTTAAATATATCCTTATTGTTTCTTTGGACCTACAACAACCATCTTTATATATATATATATATATATATATATATATATATATATGATTTGTAAACGAATTGTTTATTGGTAACATTATTATTAAACAAGCCCGAGCAGTAAAATGATTTCAAGTAAGGTAAACGATTTGACCCATAATTGGAACCCTAACAGCTACAATCACTCCAGTTAGAGTGGACCTGGGAGTAATTATAATGAAGGGTTACTTCATATTGCCCATAACTCCAGGACTGCAGCTTCAACATAAGATAGTTTATTGTTAAATGCAGGACCCTCGTTGAAGGAATCTTACCCCTCTACAGAAATACGATCGGCGTATTCTACAGCCGACTAGACAAACAAAATAGCCAAGTTGAAATTTAATTATTAAAACAAAAGAAAACATCAGAAATTGTAAAATATCTCATTTGCAGTATAAGTAGAGCTTGGATAGAAAAGATGGTTGGTTGGTTGGATTTTATGGCATATCAACCCTTGTAGGTTATTTAATGCCAAATCTTATATACATATATATATATATATATATATATAAATTTCATTGAACATAATCGACATTTTCTGTCTACATATTTTCTTCTGGAACCGTTCGTATTACCGTATTGATTTTATCGTATTCGGCAGGAATTGATTTATGTATTGTCCATAGTTGCATGTATCCCTAGTACTTTCTGCCCGACTTTGGGCCATCATCAGTGGAGGATCTATTACAAAAGTGATGTAACTTTTGTTTTTGCATATTACTACTATGTAAGAGCGTCTTTACCGTTTAAGATTATGGCATTTGCTTTTAAATGGGTTTCTATAAATAGTGTCAGTAGCTAAAGACATTTAAGTACATTAGCACTGGTTTGAAAATTAATTCTATTAAGTGTCGGTTGCATGTTTCTAATATGTAGTGCTTCTAGAATCTGTAGTTTTTGTTTATAATTTTGATGTTCAAATATTGTTGTGTTGTCGGTGAGAATTTTCCGTAATTCTGTCGTTGGGCATGAATGCTTTTTTTATAATGCTGAGCTATTGAACTTGTATCAGAAAGGTGCATTGTAAGTCTCCTCGACAGGGTAGTTGAGGTTAAACCAACATATATATTATTATTATCAGAGATACAATCTCCTAAAGGACATTTAAATTGATATATAACATTGTTTTTTTGCAAAACTCCAATCGAGGAAGAGGAATTATTTCTAATGCCGAAGTTGGAGGTTTTAAACTTCTTATAATATATAATAAGTTTTATCTTTTTATTAGGATCAGTGGGGAGTATGTTTCCGTGAATCGATGTTTTCAATATTATTTCAATTTATATCGAACACGAATACTTCTATTTATTGATAATCATTTATTTGTCCACAGTTAAATGGTTTCAAGTATTGCTATGTAACATTTACAATTCTATTTAGAATTAATCATTTGTTTGCAAACAATTGAATGGTTTAACACTTCTATTCTAATAGGGACTACCACTCCGGGTACAAGTGGACCTGAGAGTAATGGTTACCAAAGAGCACAACACATTACCCAAATCTACAGGACTGGAGCCTTACCCCCAAATACAATTTAGTCTTATACGCAGGACACACAAAAGATAGATAGACAAGTGGCAACACAGATATCAACATATATATATATATATATATATATACAATTGCCGGCTACCACATACGCGTAAATGCGAAGCTCTTCTCGTAAATTAAGCACTCCGGTAGCCGATATGGTATGTAAAAATATATGCGTAAAAAATCCTAGGCTTAAGTTGAGAATGACGATATGTCTGGGGTAAAATATCCGACTGACATAAAGTCAGGTGGGTTTCGATCCCAGTTTGAAGCATTTCGCGTGTCTAGCAACACTGAAGGATTGTATTTCAACGAAACAGTCTGTCTGTGGTTGACAAGATATATACATACATATATATGAACATAATGAGATAGATAAGTATATTGATACATATATTTCTGAATTACTGCTGCTGGGCAAAAATTGATTTTTTAGATTATTATAAAACCCAGGAGATTTTTAAAAGGGAAAAAATGGTTGAGTTTTTAGATGGCTTCAAAGAAATTTCAAGTACGTTCTGAAAAGTTCTTATACCGACCAAGAAGTGAAATTACTTTGAGCCATGAAACGTACATGATGTTCACAATTAGGCACCTCGGGAGGGTTAATGTTCAGCAAGCTATCCTAGCAAACCGTTACGAGTGAGTTCGTGTCCCGTTGGGTGACCCATTCATTCGGCCTGGTGTCTCATCGAAGTAAAGAGCTTCGTAAATTACTGCACGATGTTCACATTTTAATTCAGTCGTTCAGCACATCTGACAATTGTATCTCCCTTTTTCTTTTCTTTTTTTTTTAAATTCTTCTCCAAGAAAGTTTAATAATTATTACCTTCTTGCGTAGAGCGTAGAGTCACGAATATTTCGGCGATCTGTCGTGTATATGTGTTGTCGATTATAAACATTTGTTTTAGCACAAGTACGTATATGTTAACTCAACCCCTTCGCCGCAAGCTGGATGTGATATAAGGTCAACTTTTAAACGAAGTAAAGCTGGTTTGAATTCAGAGTTTTCCTTCTCCAAGCTTGATTACCTAATCAAGGCTAAGGAACCCATTCTGTCCGACTAATTACGCACAGCGTAAAAACGGATGATTCATGCCTTTCTCAAGAGTATAGGAGCGAAGTATGAAACAAACAACCCCATCCAAGATTTGAAATCAAGTTGTTGATGCTATTTCCTTCGGCGATAACCGTTACTCTAACCCTGTTTCCAACACATGTAATATTAGTCGACAATATTTGCTCCAACATTAACGTACTAGTACCTCAATTTCTTGTATAAGAACGGGATATATTCTGAGAAATTCTTTGAGAAAGAAAACCAAGGGTCTTCGTTTGGTTTGTTTGTTTAATGGCATATCAGTCTTCGTGGGTTATCTAATGCCAAATCCATCCTTGAAGAAGAACATTAGTCATACCATCTGATCCATAGAGGGGAAGATAAGGGGATTCATTCGTTTCCCAAGGGTAGTAGTTCTAAAGGAAAAAGTAATTGATCGACTGGAGTTCGAACTCACAAAGTACAATGTCAATCCTGGAATTTAACAACAACATCACGTCGATTTCTTCTCGGTGGTCTTGTTAACTATATAATGTAATATATTTA
>OY757943.1:884365-899365 GCA_963585895.1 Sepioteuthis lessoniana | reverse complement strand
GCGTTTGAACTTGCTTAGTAAGATGTCACAACCCAGGAATTTACTTAACACGCCAAGGGGACTCCCCCCCCAGTCTGATCTGCACTGTCTTAAATAAGTATAAGCGTATATATATATCTATATAAAGAGACTACGATAGATAGATAGATAGATAGATAGATAGATAGATAGATGGATCGTAGTCGTCATCGTCGTCATTGCCAGCCTAACGAATTCTTCTTATGTCAATATGACAGGCAATGTTTCTTTCCTGATGGAAACATTTGCGCTGTCGTACTCAACAGAAAAGGTCGTCATCCATTGGCAAATGCGAAAATGCGTTGCTCCGAACTGGTTGGACCTTAAAAGTCAAGCGGGAATTTCATTGCTTTCATCTCGCCGACAATGCCACGCCAGGGAAAACGAGCCTGATCTTTACCGGTTCGGCTTTTTTTTCTCTCTCTCTATTTCCTTTCCTTTCCTTTACTTTATTGTCTCTCCTCTTTTTTTTTTTTTTTTTTTGGAGTTGTTATTGTTGTTATTGTTGTCTTCAATCCGCTGTCATGATTGCGCTGACGAGATGTCGGTCCAAGGAAAAGCAGTCATTGATGGCATTTTTTACTACAAGAATGCCAATTGTTCTTGAGCTTCTTGGAATGTCAATCGATGGTGGGTGGCTTTTTGAGCTTTTTAGCGTTGGAAAGAAAGAAAGAAAGAAAAGAAAGAAAGAAAGAAAGAAAGAAAGAAAGAAAGAAAGGTAAATAAGAAAAAAGTAAAGAAAGAAAGAAAGAAAGAAAGGTAAATAGAAAAAAGTAAAGACAGAAAAGAAAGAAAGAAAAGAATGAAAGAAAGAAAGGTAAATAAGAAAAAAGTAAAGAAAGAAAGAAAGAAAGGTAAATAAGAAAAAAGTAAAGAAAGAAAGAAAGAAAGAAAGAAAGGTAAATAGAAAAAAGTAAAGAAAGAAAAGAAAGAAAGAAAAGAATGAAAGAAAGAGAGGTAAATAAGAAAAAATAAATAAAGAAAGAAAGAATGAAAGAAAGAAAGAAAGGTAAATAAGAAAAAAGTAAAGAAAGAAAGAGAGAAAGAATGAAAGAAAGAAAGAAAGAAAGGTAAATAAGAAAAAGTAAAGAAAGAAAGAAAGAAAGAATGAAAGAAAGAATGAAAGAAAGAAAGAAAGAATGAAAGAAAGAATGAAAGAAAGAAAGGTAAATAAGAAATAAGTAAAGAAAGAAAGAAAGAAAAAAGTAAAGAAAGAAAGAAAGAAAGAAAGGAAGGAAGAAAGGAAGAAAGAAAAGTCAACAAGAAAAAAGTTAAGCGAAAAGAAAAAAATAAAAGGAATAAAGAGAAAAGAAAGAAGAAAAGAAAAAAAAAAGAAACGAAACAAGGAAAGAAAGAAATAAAGAAAAAAGGGAAAGAAAGAAAGATAAAGACAGAAAGAAAGAAAAGTAAATAGGAAAAACAAAATAAAGAAAAATTTTTTGAATACACGGAAAGAAAGGCGCTCGTGGCGTAACGGTTAACGATGTCAGACAGGGACACGGTGACCCGAGATAAAGTTCTACTTGCATTCCACATATCGCTTAATGCCTTTGGGAAAACAAAACAAAAAAAAAACGAAGATAACAATGAAGAAAGAAAGAAAGAAAGAAAGAAAGAAAACAAAAGAAAAATCATGAAAATTTAGAGAAGAAAGAAAAACGGAGAAAAAGATTTACGACCAAAAATTGTCCTGAGGAAGAGATTTAAGTCAATTTAACTGAATAAACTAATTAAATAGAAGTCGACAAAATCTGATTTGTGTTGGTGTTCACGTGTCTGTATGCATGTGTGTGTGTGTGTGTGTGTGTGCATATATATATATATATATAGTCATACACAATATATATATCTATATATATATATATATATATATATATATATTGTCATCCACAGACAGACTGTTTCATTGTATCACAACTCTTCGGTGTGGCTAGACACATAGGACGCTTGAAGCTGGGATCGAAACCCGACCAACTTTACATTAGACTTAGTCTCATACCGCTCATATATATATATATATATATATATGTTTGAACGACGAGCCGTGAGTGTGTGTGTGTCTTTCTTTTTAAGATTCGTGATGCGTGTCGAATAGTCATACAAAATATTTATGAGTGACTATTGGTAAGAAACAGTCAGAAAGTATTTACCCAACCTCTTCAACACAGTCAGGATACGACACAAGGTCAATTCTTAAGCAGGTTTTAACAGAGTTCTCCATCTTCGAGACTTGTTGCCATACCAAAATCTAAGAGCCTAATCTGCCCTACTATTTATTTATAGCTGGAGGGAGAATAATTGGATGACTAACTTTCCCAAGGGTAAAAGCATTTTGTTGAAATGCAACCTCGTTTAGGATCTGAATTCGGGTCACTGAGTTCATTTCCTATGACGGTAACCATTATACCACCGGGGCCTCCACAATACGATATGTGAGCGTGTGAAAGAGAGAGAGAGGAAAGGAAGAGGTTCTGCTTATTGTTATTGTCACCCATACTTCACACACGTACACACACACATATATATATATATATATATATATATATATATATATATATATATATATATATAAAATGTAGTTATATCTATGAATAAAGAGTTCTCAATATTGGTGATAGAGAATATGTACATCTAAGTTTGGGTAGTGTATACGCAGAATCAACGGTGCTAAGTGACTAAGCTTTTTGCTTAGATGTGGCACAAGGTCATATGAAAGAGACACCCAACGAGACTCGAACTCACTCGTGTAGGTTTGCTAGTCGAGCTTGCTAACCATTACACCACCAGAGGCGCCCATCTGTTTCTCGTCTATACGATCATCAGACCAGACTGCAATTTAGTCTGATAATAACCTTAGGATCATTACTTGTTCCAGTGCATATACGAGAGATTTCCTGTAATTACATCTTCCTATTTGTACCCATGGAAACTACTTCATATACTGGGAACATAGTAACACCTTTTGATAGAGCAACTTTTGAACTACGCAACACTATTTACCACATAATTTGCTAATTGTTTTCGCCAGCGATGAACAAGACCCAGAATGCCACGTACTTGACATGTTTGCTTCTAATGTAATAGCTCCTTTTTATTATATAGTCCCACATTAACCCCATTCAGACGTTGGTGGTATGACAGTAGAGACTGAACTTACCCGCAAATAATCCGTCATTTTACTTGATTTGTTACAGTTTGCAGCTGAAAGACAATCTGGCAAAATGTTGAGGGTCAAAATGCACCAATTGACATTAATTGGCGTCTACAAAATGTTTACCTGAACCAAACTCTATATCTGAGCACAGTTATGGGAATGGTAGAGGTGGGGGTTAATGCATTTTAGCCGTGACGTCTGCGATGTAAGTGACACTAGTTTCAACTCTATTTTGAAATGAAGAGCGGTTCGATCAACTCATTTGTGCGATTAGGGCCGCTGAAAGATGGACTACTCGGACAACATTTTTCTGCCAACCAGTCATCGCTGCTCTGAACAAGAAAAACATATCCACTGGTGATGTATTTTTTAAAATCTAAAACTGAATCTTGTTCATCGTTGGCGAAAATGTATTGTGACAGTCACTCTGTGAAAAAATAATGTTTTGTAGCTGAAAACTTGCTCTATTCCACGGTATAATTGGGTTCCCCGCATATGTTCTTTTTATTAGCCCAACCTTTCCACTCCAAGAAGAATGTGACACAAGGTCACCTTGCTGTACCAAGGCTCAGGAACTCAATATGCCGAATTATTTACGCATAGCTGGAGGAGGGACAGATTGATTCATGCCTTTCAAAAGGCCATCAGCACGAAGTGAAAGCCAAACGGCCTCTACTAGGATTTGAACTCGGGCTGGCGACTTCATTTCCTATGACGATAACCGTTACTCTAAGCAATCCTCAAATGTTCATCTGTTGTCGTTTCTATTATAATAAATAACAGGTATTCCTTTCAAAGTTCTAATTTGTATATATTATCTTAGCCATGCACAAGGTCACGGTAATTCAGCTCTCCTTGAGGCTCCAGCTCACAACAATAGCTAATGTGTCGCAAGTTTAACTTGGTATTTTGAGTCCCAAATGCATGTAAGCCTGGACGCGCGTGAGGCGTAACGGTTATCTTTGTAAAAAATGGAATCGCTGCGACGGGTTAATGTCCTGAATGAAGCAGTATAAATTTCACTTCAGCCTAATTCCCTTGAGAAAACCATATCTTCTTCACGAATCATTTATGGTTAAATAATAGGGCAGATTAGGCTCTCTAGCCTTAATAGGGAAATACATAACGGAGAAGGAAAAACTCCGAATTCAAAACCAACTGTATGAGTCAGTTCAGGGATCGTTTGTAGCTCCTGATACCATGTAACCTAGTATACGCTGGCATATGCTACTTAGAGAGGAGATGGGCATCACCAAGTAACCTTCTCGATGGTTGTTTGTTTGGTTCGTTCGTTCGTTGATTACTTTTACGGTATGTCAAACCTTGTTGGGTTAATTAATGCCGACTAAGTTTTTTTTTTCAAGGACCTATATGGTTTCAAGAATTCTTATTCAATTACAGCAATAGAGTGAGTCGCCGTGGCGTAGTGGTTTACATGTTTGTTGGAAACATCATCCTATTTACCCAACCCCTCCGCTCGGGCAGGATATGACACAAGGTCAATTTTTTTAAGTTTAACAGGTTTGAATTCAGAGTTTTCCTTCTCCTAGACTAGTTGCCTCACCAAGGCTGAAGAACTCAGTCTGCACTACTATTTATCCATAGCTGGAGGGAGAATAATTGGATTCATACCTTTCCCAAGGGTATTAGTGCTATGTGAAATGCAATGAGTTTCGTCCAGGATTTGAACTCGTGTCGCCGTGTTTGAAACATCATAGGGAATGAGTTGGAACTCCAGCTGCACTATTCACTTTGGAATAAATACCCTTAGGAAAGGTATTGAACCCTTTATCCACCCAGATAGGGATTAAATAGTACCATTACTATCTATTTATAAGGATGGTTCAAGAATTAAATCAGCCATAAAGGGTGTATTGCCATTAAACAAAGAAACCAAACCAATAATAATAATAATAATAATAATTCATTCGGACACACCTACATAGTTTCAAGTATTCTTACCTAATACTAATAATTTAGACACAATTCTATGGTTTCATGTATGAACCATATAGCCAGTGACTTGTCAGCAGAAAAGGAGATGGTATAGCTAAGTAACCTTCCTATTTCTTTGAGAAATTGTATGAAGGGTAATTACGCTGCGTGACACTTTGATGACCTTTTGATCTCTCCTGGTCTACTCATATCTATCTATCTATCTATCTATCTATCTATCTATCTATCTAATCTCCTATGAATACAACCCTGTGAAAAAAGAATCAGTATCCAGTATGGCCGCCGTTAGTTATAATTTACTAAGCGTTTTGCTTAGATGTTGCATAAGGCTACATGAATGGGGGCACCCAAATAGCCGCCGTTAGTTATTTCTTTTCTTTATTCCTGATATGTTGGCACAGTCCTCTTTATATAGTGACTAAAATACTGGACTGCCACATCATAGTAAACGACTTGGAAATTACAATCACTTTCGGATTATTACCCTTGGTACTATTTACCAACCCCTCCGCTCGGGCAGGATATGACACAAGGTCAATCTTTAAGCGGAGTTTGACAGGTTTGAATTCAGAGTTTTCCTTCTCCTAGACTAGTTTCCTCACCAAGGCTGAAGAATCCAGTCTGTCCTACTATTTATCCATAGCTGGAGGGAGAATAATTGGATTCATACCTTCCCCAAGGGTATTAGTGCTATGTGAAATGCAATCAGTCTCGTCCAGGATTTGAACTCGTGTCGCCGTGTCCATTTCCTGCGACGATAACGACTACACCACGGGCACCTCCAATTATTACCCTTGGTAATATTATGAACCTTTTTATCCCTCCACTAATCCTATTTACCCAACCCCTCTGCTCGGGCAGGATATGACACAAGGTCAATTTTTAAGCGGCGTTTAACAGGTTTGAATTCAGAGTTTTCCTTCTCCTAGACTAGTTGCCTCACCAAGGCTGAAGAACACAGTCTGCCCTACTATTTATCCATAGCTGGAGGGAGAATAATTGGATTCATACGTTTCCCAATGGTATTAGTGCTATGTGAATTGCAATCATTCTCATCCAGGATTTGAACTCGTGTCGCTGTGTTCAGTTCCTACGACGATAACCATTACACCACGGGCACCTCCACTAATTAATTAAATAGTTGTTCTACAAGGATGGCTTTGGCGTTAAATGAACCTCAAAGGTTGATAGGCCATTAAACAAAGGAAAAAATTGTTATTACTTAGAATATTCGGACTCATGACCACATCTTTATTGTTATACTCACAACGTTTAGCCCGATACGTTCTTCGGCCTTCTTATCAAGCTTCATCTCAGACATTTATACAAAGAAAACAATCTGTGGTTTTAACGATATTGACCTCAGTGAATTTGCACAGTTAAGGGAACATTTTTCTACCCAGACACTTTTCCACTTCTTGTTGGATAGTATGCTTGCTTTATTAGAAATTTTAATTGAGTTGTATTTAATTAGGGCTTAATTACCTTTTTTTTTACTTGAGTGAATCAAATTTTGATCACGTGTTAGTTTGTGGCGCGTATATCACGTGACCGAGTCAATTATCTAATCGTAGTGGGTAGTAACGTGGTAGTTGATGCGCTGACTGGTTGTGCACTGCTTCACTCCGGATTTTGATTTGAAAGCCTCACAGATGAACGTGCAACAGAGTCTAAATTGGAAACTTAGTCTTCATGAGTTCAAACTGGGTCATAAGGCCACGGAAGCAACCAAAAACATTTATTGTGCGAAAGTTGACTACGCAGTTTGATCAACACTAAAGTAAACAAATTGTTAATGAAATTTCTCTCCGGTTGCAAGAACCTCAAAAAATGAAACGAGGTCAGGTAGGCCTAAAAGTGTGGATTCCGAGGTTGTGCTCGAAGCTATAGAAGAAAATCCAACGAGTAGCTCTCGGAGAGTATCAGGCGAGCTCGGTATTTCATAGTCCTTCATGACATTGGCAAAACATCTAGAGCAGCTGATTTGTGCTTCACGTACTACTAAAATATTGCAAAACTTTTGACTCACTCTTGTACGAGGTGCATACGATAAGTTCCCAAACTTTTTTGTATTGGCATTTAAAATTGTCGTAGACTCTTGAAAATTCAGTATGTTATTGCTATACATCTTATGAATGGCTGACCAATGTTTATGATTTCAGGTTCAAATGAACAGCTACAGTAGCAATTCGAAAACACCCTACTAAAGCCCGATTGTCACAACTGGTGAATTTCAAAAATGCAATCTGGACGTGAGGACACTTTAGAAGAACGATATGCAATAAAATTACGTTTTAAACTTGGAAAAAATGCCATAAAAATGTATGGAATGCTTCAGACTGCTTTTGGACTATCTTGCATGAATCGAGTATCAGTTTTTGAGTTGCATAAGAGATTCAAGGAAGGCAGGGAGTCTGTGAGGGATGATGAGAGGTGTGGGAGGAGTAAGCAAGTCAATAGACCAGAGTTGATTGGCCAAAGGTTTAGGGTTAGGGTTACTATGTTGAGGTTTTAAGGAAGTTCAGCAAGAGATTCCTTGGGAAGAGGCCAGCACTCTTCAAATCGGCTCAGTGGCATTTCTAGTCGAACAATGCGCCAGTTCACAACTCCATCCTTGTCACAGACTATTTGACCAAGATAGGCATCAAATTCCTCAGCCTCCCTATAGTCCAGACCCTGCTCCCAGTGACTTTTGGTTATTCCCTAAGCTCAGAGGCTGTCGTTATGAGAGAATTGAGGAGATGAAAGAGGCTGTGACGAGGGTCATTGACACGCTCACTCAAGTAGACTTCCATGGGGTTTTCAAGAGGTTGTTGGAACGGTAGAACAAGTGCATTGCAGGCGGAGGAGATTACTTCGAAGGGGACTAGAGTTTCATGTGTGTACTATCAATAAAAGTGCCTATACGAAAAAAGTCTGGAAACTTATCGTATGCGCCACGTATATTGTCTGGCTAAAATGTTCATTCAGATGATTTTGTGAAAATTAAGTCAGAATTAAGCGCCCCCACTTTTTTTTTTTACATGAATTTGAATTTTTTATGGATTTGTTTCTCTTATTGTTTCGCCATCTTTCAAGTAACTGATTCAATCCATTACTATTGACTTGTGAATTCTCACTGGGTACCTCACACTTACAGCCTATTGATAAATCTAAGCTTAATTTTTTTAGGACGCTCTAACTCAGTGTTATCGATGAGCAAGTTGGTCTTACTGAGCAATCACTATCGAGTAGTGATTTTCATCATAACTGGGTGCTCTAAACTTTCGGTCATAAGTTTCACATTTGAGGTTCCTCATTGTAGTTAATTGGATAGCGAGTTCGATTCTCACTAATCGGCCAATATTCTAGCCTTATGCAAGTTTTAGTAAGTAACACGACAAAGATGAGATGAACCTTTTCAAAGCAGGAAGGAAGAGTCAGACACATGGTTACAGAAAAATCCCACTCCTTATGTTACTGATGTTATAACTTATTTGTAGACCGGTCTCAAAAACAGAGAGATGTACAGAAGTATTTTCAAATCAATCAAAGAAAAAAACATTCTTTGATGAAACATAATCGACCCCAATGAGGACGGGGAATGTTTAAATTAGCGTCGATTGATTGATCATAACGGCATGTCAACCAGTCTAGGGTTATTTTATGCCTAGAGGTTAGGGAGTCGAATTTATATTTACATTTTTGTCGTAGTCTCTGTTAGGGTCCCATCAATGGGTCAAATAAATCTGTTTAAAAGTTATTTATATTCGACAGGAGTGTGTGCAAAATTGTACCATAGCCAGATACAGATATGCAAAACGTACATAGAATGTTCATATATATATATATATACATAGAACATAGGAATCCAGAAACACGAAAAACACTTACGACTTCTTAGTTCAGGTACGAAACTTTTTATTACCTTTGAGTTTAAAGGTTCTTCGACATATGGAGAGAGATACACATTCTTTCTATTCTGGCTTTTTCATCTCCCCCCCCCCAACACGTGTGACGTCCGTAGCGCACAAATTCGTCTGGCCTCAGCGAGCCCCGAAAGTCGACCCTTCCCGTTTGGAGTCTATTTCTCAACTAAACTGACCTTTTTCAAAATCCCCCCAAATCCTCCGCGTTCACTTCCGGTACATTCACATCCCCCTATCTGGGATTTTCATTTTGACATCTCTGAATGACATGTCCGCCCCGCGCACGCGCGTGAACACCTACGTTCATGTTGCACCTAAGTAATCCATGCACTGAGCCGGAAGGTTCTCAGCCTAACTAAATCCAAAGGCAAGATATATAAAACGAAATTCCTCGGCCATTATATTACAAAACAACTTTCTAAGATTTTTTTGTGCACAGTCCTGTCGAATATAAATATTTTTAAAGAGATCTATTTGACCCATTGATGGGATCCCAACAGGTACTACGACTCCGGATCAGAGTGGACTTGAGATTAAAGAGAGTGAAGAAATACACCACACTCCTCAGAGCTGTGGAACTGGAGCCTCACCATCATATGGAATTTAGGACATGCTTTAGCGCCGAAATTTAGGCCATGGCCTGTCTCTCTCTTGGTAAATAAGCGACTATCCTTTTCAAAAATCCGTATGTCTTGCATCTGTCTCTTGCATCTGTAGTGAGAGTTCTCGTTATTGATTATTAGTTGCTGGTCACACAGCTGAGCTCTAGGATCACTGGTAATGAGAGGCGGCTACTACACTCCATGTCATTTACAATCTTACAAGGAGTTAAATTTTTTCTATTGGAGATATCACACATCAACAACAGAAATTAATGGTTACCCAAAGATAAAATATATTGTCACCCTTAAATAAGTCGACCCTTTCTGAAACACCCCATGAATTGGTTTTTGTGAAAAGTGAATTTTAAAATTGAACCTAGCATGATTTTATAATTTAATTATTTATAGAGATACATTTTATAAATAAAACGCAAATTATTAGCTGTTATTCATAACCAAACTCTGCAGTTGTAAAACTCAAACAAAACATGAATATGTAGACGTTCAAAAATAAGTACACCTTTTATAATGATTCATGAAATTCTTTTTTGCTTACAATGTTTCAATTTTGTAGAGTTTGGTAATAGATAATACCTAAAAGTATCCGTTTTGATTTTATGATATTCAATTTGGATTATACTTATCGAAATCTACGTAGAAGAAAATTAACTTAAAAATGTCAGCAGTATATAATATATGTTGAGGAGAATCCCCATGGCATCGTGGCCAGCGTACTGCACTGCAACATCGAACTAAGCAAGTTCGAAAACCAGTCATGCAATCAAGCTTATTTCGGATTTCGACAATTGGGTAAGGAATGAACCCTCTTATTACCCTAGCTATAGGCTATATTGTATTATTACTGTTTTACAGAGGACCGCTTTGGAATTAAATAACCCACAAATATTGATATGCCTTTAAATAAAGAAACAGAACCAAAACATATTTATGGGTCATAATGGAAGGACTTGGGATAAAATCTGATTGATTCGAAGCCAGATTGCAGTCCCGAATCATTAGCCAGATTAGTGTTAATTTTATGCAAATGACCAGTACCCTATCATTAGTCAGATTAGTGTTAATTCTATGCAAAGGACCAGTACCCTATCATTAGCCAGATTAGTGTTAATTTTATGCAAATGACCAGTACCCTATCATTAGCCAGATTAGTGTTAATTTTATGCAAATGACCAGTACCCTATCATTAGCCAGATTAGTGTTAATTTTATGCAAATGACCAGTACCCTATCATTAGCCAGATTAGAGTTAATTTTATGCAAATGATCAGTACCCTATCATTAGCCAGATTAGTGTTAATTTTATGCAATTGACCAGTACCGTATCATTAGCCAGATTAGTGTTAGTTTTATGCAAATGACCAGTACCCTATCATTAGCCAGATTAGTGTTAATTTTATACAAATGACCAGTACCCTATCATTAGCCAGATTAGTGTTAATTCTATGCAATTGACCAAGTACCCTATCATTAGCCAGATTAGTGTTAATTTTATGCAAATGACACAGTACCCTATCATTAGCCAGATTAGTGTTAATTTTATGCAAATGACCAGTACCCTATCATTAGCCAGATTAGTGTTAATTTTATGCAAATGACCAGTACCCTATCATTAGCCAGATTAGTGTTAATTTTATGCAAATGACCAGTACCCTATCATTAGCCAGATTAGTGTTAATTTTATGCAAATGACCAGTACCCTATCATTAGCCAGATTAGTGTTAATTTTATGCAAATGACCAGTACCCTATAATTAGCCAGATTAGTGTTAATTCTATGCAAATGACCAGTACCGTATCATTAGCCAGGTTAGTGTTAATTTTATGCAAATGACCAGTACCCTATCATTAGCCAGATTAGTGTTAATTCTATGCAAATGACCAGTACCGTATCATTAGCCAGGTTAGTGTTAATTTTATGCAAATGACCAGTACCCTATCATTAGCCAGATTAGTGTTAATTTTATGCAAATGACCAGTACCCTATTATTAGCCAGATTAGTGTTAATTTTATGCAAATGACCAACAAATTTGATTCTTTTTGGTACAAATGATTTTCTTTGATAGATATTCAAATCTTAACATATATGTTGCCAAAAATAGTTTTTATGTCCTGGAATGATCGAGGAATTTTAGAACTTTTAACCTGATTAATGCAAAGACAGTTTGGAATTCAAATCCGAGGGATTTTCACGTATTATTTTAAATCCTTGTTTTTGTAGACTGGAGACTGACGACCTGAGGAAGTTTCGATAAAAAAAAAAAAAGCAACTTAAAATAAAATGAAAGAAAATACCAGAGACAATTAATGTCTGACAATGTTTCATCGAGGATAAGAATAAATAAGTGGGTGTTCCTCGTAGCGTAGTGGCTAACGTACTGAACTGCAACATTTCAGTAAGCGAGTTCGAACTCTGTTCGTTCTATTACGTTCCATACTCTTGAGAAAGGCATAAACTCTCTTATCCCTCCATTATTGGGTTAAAAAAGCTTTGGCATTAAATAAACCATAAAGGTTGATTTGCCACTAAACCAGGAAACCAAACCTAACCTCATTAAAAACAGATTGTGCATTTCTGATCAAAGAATTCAGCAGTAATTGAAGATGGCGTCAAAGAACATTTTGGACACATTGCGTTGTTGTATTTTGTGATCTTTTTTTGTTTTTTTTTTGTCATTTTAAGAATGGCAAAAGTTCAGTTAAAAGTCGGAAGAATAAATGCAATGTTTGCTGATTCCAGAGAAAGTTTTTTAAATGATTAAATAAAATTTACGAAGTCTCCTGCAGAAGATTTCTCGCTATCTTCAGATCTGTACATAAATTGAAGGTGATAATTCCCGAAAATAAAACAGATAATAATTTCCGTCTATCACTATTTATCACAACTGTTAACTTAAGTGAAATTTTGCAAATAAACTCCGGAGTTGTTTTGATTCTAGTGATGAATGCTTAAGTCAAACAGTAAGGCTTTTTGGATGAGTTGTTAAGAAAAAAAATTGTCATATATTTTCTTTCGATTTTCTCCAGTCATCATGCTAAGGTTTGAGAGCCCCGTCTGGTTTGCATCCTTAAAAAATAACGAATCCCTATTCATATGGCAAGTTTCTTTACTGTGAATCCGGTTCAGAAAATGAAATAATTGATTGGAACAAGTACTGCTCCAAGTTCGATCAAATGAAGACACTGATCGATATTGTTAGCACAACTCAATACACACGCGTACTCACATATAGATACACACACACACACACACACACACACACACACACACACACACACACACACATATATATATATATATATATATATATATATATATATATATATCCATACCCCACACATTGAATATATCTATGTATCACTCCATATACATGTACTTACACTCATATATTTGTATTTATGAAATCCCGCTTTATTTTTTGAGCTTTGTCCGTACTACTATACAGATGCACCCCATAGACGCTGACGAAAAACAAAGAGAAAAGGTTTGGTGGGAACTACATCAGAGGGCTATGTGCTGTTTTTGACAAATCCAGGAAACAACACGCAAAAAAGCTGATGTTGTACGGCCACCTACCTCCTATCTCACATACCATCCAGGACATGGGAAACACTGCTGGAAAAATAAGGACGAAGACTTAGGTGACGTCTTTTTGTGTAGGCCGACCAGCAAAGACTTAATCCATCAACTAGGTGCGGACACAGGATACAGTCTAGAAGACTTACCTGGAGAGATGGGTGATTGCTACAGATAGCGAGAAAGAGTTTAGGAATTCCCTGCTGTCAGTGCGACTTGATGAAGATGATGATGATGATGAAGCAGATCCATGAACACGTACCTTGCGTGATATATATATATATATATATATACAAATATATATATATATATATATATATATATATATATATATATATATATACAGAAGAATTGACGTATATATGTACATTCACGCAGGCACGCAGGCACACACGTGCACACACACACACACACATGCACACACACACACACACACATCTATATATGCATTAATAAAAAGGTTTTTATGTACACACATATATGTACATACACAAGCACACTTATACACACACACACACACACACACGCACACACACACACACACATATATATATATATATATATATATATATTTATACGGTTGTGTGTAGGTGTATACAATGCGTGTTGAAGGTTAATTTACAGTGAAATGATCTATCTCTCTCTCTATCTATCTATCTATCCTTATTCGTATCTATTTCATTATTTCTTTCTATTTCTCCACCCCCCTCTCTCTCTCTCTCTATCTATCTATCTATCATTATTTCTTTCTATTTTTCCACCCTCTATCTATCTATCTATCTATCTATCGCAATCTGTTCATATCTATCTATCTATCTCATTCTGTTCATATCTATCTATCTATCTATCTATCTATCTATCTATCTCATTCTGTTCATATCTATCTATCTATCTATCTATCTATCTATCTATCTATCTCATTCTGTTCATATCTATCTATCTATCTATCTATCTCATTCTGTTCATATCTATCTATCTATCTATCTATCTATCTATCTCATTCTGTTTATATCTATCTATCTATCTATCTATCTATCTATCTATCAAAATTCTATAAAAGAATTTCCCTTTAACCCTTTGTCGGTTTTTCTATTTGCATTTAATTTAAAATTCAGGTCACTTCCTTCTTTTCAATTTAATCTGTTTGCCTCTCTCTCTCTCTCTTTCTCTTTCTCTCTCTCTCTCTCTGTTTCTCTCCCCTTCTCTCTCTCTCTCTTTTTTCTCTCCTTCTCTCTCCCTCCCTCTCTTTCTCTCTTTCTCTCTTTGACATGGACACGCTACCTTAGCATTTGCGTAACTATCTTTTATTGGCTAGTCGCACGTTCAGAGGCAATTTTTTACTTGTCTTTTTATTATTTTATGATTTTTTAATTTTTTTAACCTACAAAAGAGATTTATATTTTTATTCTTTGCGTGTATGGGCCATGATGAGCTGGCTCAAACCTTCTATACACTTTATACCCACCCTTCACTATCCTTTCTCTCTCTCTCTCTCTCTCTCTCTCTTTCTTTCTCTTTCTCTTCTCTCTCTGTCATTTTGAGATCTTTTCACGAGCATCCGTGCGTCGCCGTACAAGCAATGCTTTTGCAGCTTATACATCGACGCTCGGTGGAGCACTCTTGGGTTTTCGTTGGGCGTCGCTCTCCGAATCAGTGTCGTGACACAAGCACTTTGGACTTTGATGCTGTTCGTAGCAGCGTATAAGTCTAATCATATAAGTGAATCTATCTATAAACTGATCTCTCTCTGCCATTCTCTCTCGGGGTC
>OY757943.1:736865-881865 GCA_963585895.1 Sepioteuthis lessoniana | reverse complement strand
TCCCTGTGACTTTTGCTTATTCCCTAAACTCATGGGCTGTCGTTATAAGAGATTGAGGAGATGAAAGAGGCAGTGACGAAGGTCATTGACACGCTCACACAAGAAGACTTCATGGGGCCTTCGAGAAGTTGATAGAACGGTACAACAAGTGCTTTGCAGGCGGAGGAGATTACTTCGAAGGGTACTAGAGTTTCATGTGTGCACTATCAATAAAAGTACCCATACGAAAAAAGTCTGGAAACTTATTTAATGATCCTGGTATATATATATAATATATATATATATATATATATATATATATATATATATATATATATTTACCAACCCTCTGCTCGGGCAGGATGTGACACAAGGTCAATTTTTTTAAGTTTAACAGGTTTGAATTCAGAGTTTTCCTTCTCCTAGACTAGTTTCCTCACCAAGGCTGAAGAACCTAGTCTGCCCTACTATTTACCCATAGCTGGAGGGAGAATATTGGATTCATACCTTTCCCAAGGGTATTATAGCTGTGTGAAATGCAATCAGTCTCGTCCAGGATTTGAACTCATGTCGCCGTGTCCATTTCATACGACGATAACCATTACACCACGGGCACCAACAAAATAAATAAATAAATAAATATAATATATATATATATACAAACACTCCAAACAAACAGGATGTGACACAAGGACAATTTAAAGCTGCGCTTTACATGTTTGAATTTAGAGTTTTTCTTTTCCTAGATTGGTTGCCATTACCTACGATTTACTCATTGCTGAAGGAAAATAGGTGGATTTATACGTTTCCCTAGCGTATTAGCGCAATGTAAAATGTTGACAGCCTCATCCAGGATTTGAACCCGGATCACCTGTGACCATGTCGGTAACCATTTCACCATAGTTATAAAAAGACTGCGATAGGTACCTCTGTAGATGGAAATAAACTAAAAAAATATAAATCGGGTTAGATTTACATATATTCTCACGCACAGACTGTCCTAACACACACACACACACACATATATATATAAGTAAAGTTGGCGACCGTAGTCGAAGGGCGACCAGAAGGCTCCTTTTTCAATAGCTACTACACCGGGGTGTAGGGGAGGGCGCTACTCCTTTCCCTGGATTGCTCCATTTTACTCTTGATACGAACCTTATATTGCTGAGTGTTAAGCAAGGAGGTATCAAGTACCATTTTCAAAGTCTTTGGTATGACTCGACCTGGGATTGAACCCATTTGGTGTGCATACAAAACAGCTACTGAGAGTCAAGGATCGTTAGTAAGAAGATATATATGAGATTGGTAACAGATATAAATCGAAAAAATAGTGAGTTAAAAAGACTTGAAAATTTGTATATATATATATGCGTGTGTTTGCGCGTGTGTGTGTGTGTGAAAGAGAGAGAGAGAGAGTATGATGATAATGATGAAATTGTGAAAGTGAAATATGATATCGATTTTACTGAGAAACTCTAGGTAAATAGCAAGAAATCTGATGAGGTAAAATCAATCGATTGATTGATTTAGAAATCGATCAGCCCGTCTTCGTTTGATTATTGAACATTTTTGACTTGTATGCAGATTTCTCTTGGGCTCTTCCTATTTCTGTGTCCGTGTGTTAGTGTACTGTTTTCTAAACACGTGACCGTCGCCTCCCCCATCTCTCTCTCTTGATTTTGACTCTGAGTCTTTCTTTTTCTTTCTTTCTTTCTTTCTGACTTTCTCAATCTTTCACGTACTCTCTCTGTTCAGGTCCAGTCTCTCTCTATTCATCAGTAGGTGTCTGTCGGTCTGTCTCTCATTCTCTCATTCTCTCTCTCTCTCTCTCTCTCTCTCTCTCTCTCTCTCTCTCTCTCTCAGTCTTCTTCTCTCTCTGTTCCTTAGTACGTCTCTGTCTGTTTGTCTATCTCGCTCATCTTCTCTGTCTATATTCAGCCTCTCTTCCCCCTCTCTCTCTGTCTTTTCACTTTCATTCTCACTCTTTCTCTCATTCGCTGTCTCTCTTTGTGCCACTCTGTCTATCTCTCTCCCTCTCACATTTTATTTGCACGTGGATATCGGCTTTTATTTCTTAGTCTCTCTTTCTCTCTTTCTTTCTCTATCTCTTCTTTTATCTCTCTCTTTCTCTCTCTCTCTTTCTCTCTCACGCGCACGCGCGCGGTCTTATTCTCTTTAAGCCTTCCTGTCTTCCTCACTTTCTTTCCTCCTCTCTCTATCTCTCTTTGTTTTTGTCTCTCACTCTCTCTCTCTCTCTCTCTCTCTCTCTCTCTTTCACTCTTATTCTCTTTCGTTGTCACTGTCTCCCGCTCTAATTCACTTTTGGTTTTTCTCTCTCTCTATCTTCATTTGTCTCTCTGTCTACCTGTTTCTTTTTCTTCATCGCTGTATCTGTATTTCTTTCTCCTCTCTTTCTCTCTCTCACACACACATACATGCACACTATATCTCTCTCTCTTGAACTCTCCCTCTCTGTCTATTCCTCTCTCTGTCTCTCTCTATTCGTACCGTCCAGTATCTGCGTGCCTGAGTTCACATCGGCGTGTGTTAATTCCATCAAGGGGAGCCGTGTTATTTTTTCTTTCATTCTTGGAATACATACTCCAGGCTTGTGTCAAATGCTTCTCTCTTAATAATCAGGAAACTCTCTCTCTCTCTCTTTCTCTTTCTTTCTTTTTATCTCTTTCTTTCCTTCTTTCATTCTAACTTTCTTTCTTTCTGACTTTTCTCGCACTGTTTATGTCTCTTTCTCTTTATCTCTCTCCCACTCCTTCACTCGCTTTCTTTCTTTCTTTCTTTCTTTCTTTCTTTCTTTCTTTCTTTCTTTCTTTCTTTCTTTGTCTTACTGTTTACTTCTCTCTATCTCTATCTCTCTTTCTCCTCTTTCCATTGTTTTCTTCCATTCTCTCTCACTTTTCGGTTTCTTTTTCTGTCTCTCTCCCTTTCCACTAGGTTTCCTTCTTTCTTTCTTTCTTTCTTTCTTTGGCACTTTCTCTCTCTCTCTGTGCCTTCTCCCTCTCGTCGCGTTCTTTCTTTCTTTCTTTCTTTCTTTCTTTCTTTCTTTCACACCCTGGATCATTCTCTCTCTCTTTATTTCTTTTTCTCCTTCTTTTGTTTTATTTATTTTTTCTCGCTTTATTCTCTCTCTCTCTTTCTGCCTTCTGCTCTCGTCCTTCTTTCTTTCTTTCTTTCTTTCTTTCTTTCTTTCTTTCTGTATCCACTTCTATGTGTCTGTATGTGAAAAAGATTGAGTGTCTTTCTATCGTCTAAATTTGTGTAAGCTTTAATGAAAGTAGCCTGTACGTAACTCGAGCTCGCGTCTACCTCACTGTGTGTGTGTGTGGGTTTCAGCCCGGTGTTCGTGATCTTGTGCGCATATGTGCACAGAGGCCCGTAGACTTTGTGCTTTGATGCTACCCGAACTTTGTCATGTTCCAACAGGCAGCTGATCAAAGAGGGATGATGGCTGACTAGATTAAAGCCTGCTTCGCTATTGCAGACGACATTAATAGTATTAAAAGCCTATCAATAAAGCATAAAAGAGACAAGGCGGGAGGCGGACATATTATCTCAGTAACTGTTTGCAGACAACAGACGACCGCTATTGGGAGCAGGAGAAACGCTACGGGTGGGAGAAGTAGAAGACAAAAGAAATGAAAGAAAAAAAGGAAGTGAGAAGGAGTGAGGAAGGAGTGCGAAGGAGGAGAAAAGTACGCACACACACACACACACACACACACACACACACACATATATATATATATATACAGATAGATATATATATAGAGAGAGAGAGAGAGAGAGAGAGAGAGAGAGAGAGAGAGCCGTAATAATAGAAAGATGAAAGAAAAAGGAAATCAGAGGAAAGGCGAAGTGGTTACTTAAAAAAATATATGCAAAAATAAAAGGCGGGAGAGAAAAGAGACAAAGAAAAACGTAAAGAGAAAGAGAGAGTTAAAGAGAGATATGAAGAAAGAGAGAGTTAAAGAAAGAATGATGTAAAGAGACACACACACACAAAAATAACATTAAGAGAGACATAAAAAAAGAGGAAGAGGTTAAGATAAACAAAAAACAGAGACAGAAAGAACAAAGAAGAGAGACATAAAGAAGATAAGGCGTTAAGAATGAAAGCGTTTGAAGTGACTAAAAAATATAAAGACAGGAAGAGAAAAAGAGAGAGAGAGAGAGAGAGAGAGAGAGAGGGAGAGGCGGGGTTGAAAAGTTTGACGCAAAACACTAAATAGAATACGTAGAGAGAATTATATACGGTGATAGATTTGAAAAGATTTGGATGAGTGAACATGAGCACGCTATTATATATACAAATGAATAGAGATAGATAGATAGATAGATAGATAGATAGAGAAAGAGTAATAGAGAGAAAGAGAGAGAGAGAGAGAGAGATGAAGTGATTGTGATAATAGAGAGAGAGAGAGACAGGTAAAGAGATTGTAATAGATAGATAGATAGATAGATAGATATCGAGAATGGGAGAGATGTAAAGGTTAAGAAAGCTTATTATTGTTAAAAACTGATATGGACAGACTGAGATAGATAGATAGATAGATAGATAGATAGGGATGAGATTGTGATAAATTGATCAATAGATAGATAGATTGATAAGAGACAGACAGACAGACAGAGAAGAAATATACTCGGAGTGTTAGATAATTAATATACTTAGAAAGAAAGAAAGAAAGAAAGAAAGAAAGAAAGAAAGAAAGAAGCAAAGCCTGTGTAGGTATAAAGAGAAAGAAAAACTACAGGAAAAGTGTAGGGTGTTGAGCCTGACCGGTTGATTGAACCCACTCGTCTTTCTCTTCATCATCCGCCATGATGCCCCATTTGAGCCTTTGACGAAGATCTCGACTATTTGATTCGTTGAGACAAAAGCACGAACGTGTGACCAGCTCTTGTGTGCAATGTAAAAATTTCCTGTTACCCTTAAATGTATAAAAGAGACTACTTCATTTTTTTTGTATCCCCGTCTAAAAGGATGCATGAAGCGTCCGATGCAAAAGAGCGTCTAATGCTCCCTAAAACCAAAACCAAAGCAAAAAAACAAACAAACAAACAAACAAACAAAAGAATGCTTAAACCAGAAGTGAAGCCTCTTTGGGCACTTTTAAAAAGGGCTTATAAAAAAACAAATCAGATAAAGTATTTTCTATGTTATTATTTTATAAGCTATATGCATAGAAATTCCAAGGTATACACGCTTTACAAAATTATGGTGTTAAACTTTAAATAACGTTTTCAGGTAAATCATTGAAGATTTCTATTTCTGTTTAAAATTTGGTGAATTAATAAAAACATATGACCCTCTCTCGCTATTCATGTCTATCACTTATTATAGTTGATTAATTCTCTCGACAGTACCCAGTGTCCGCACAAAATTGATGAATGTAAGTTTTTGCCGGTCGATCAACATTGGTGTGTCCATTAGAGGCCGTCGTTTACCAGTTTGTTTATACTCCTCCAGCTGTGTCCAGCATGTCTTGTGCCTCTTGGATGGCTTGCAAGATTGAAGGTAAATAGTCGTATTCAGTTGTTTTGAGGATGATGTCAGAGATTTGTTCAAGACAGTACGCAACATTTTTGTATCAAACTTTCTCTGCAAACGTTTCTTTAAAGTCTTAATCGGCGCAACCATATAGTTGTACTGACACAGCTACAAGTCGGAAGAATTCCCGCTTTATTTAATCGGAGATAACTGCCCAATAATACAAGAAAAATAACCCTAGAGATAAAATAATTAAATTCGAAAGAAAAAAATGAAAATTTAATTTTGACAAGTATGTTTTTCCCGAACCTCCCGCGACGGGCAGAATGTGAATCAAAGTCAATTTCCAAGATGCGTAAAGCTGGTTAGAATTCAGAAATTTCCTTCTCCTGGGTTGGCTGCCGTAATAAAACTAAATAACCAATAGCTGAGAAAGAGAACAGTTGGATTAATGTCTTTCTCATGGACATTAAGTGAAAGGCAAATAGCCTCACTCAGTATTAGAACTCGGTTCGGCAATTCCATTTCCTACAACAATACTTGTTACATTAAGAGCGCCCCTTTAAAATCAGGAAAATGTTGCTTCATCAACGTCAAGGTTGTTAACATAATTATAAAAGCTAGCAACAAAACAATCTTTGTTCTTTGGGGAAAAAAAAGGAAGCAGTTAATCGGATGACTCCCATTGGTGATTTGTTTATAGCGGTGAAATTTTGTGCTGAACCAGTTACATAACACATGAATGGTGCACCGGTTTGCCTGAGACTCTACCAAACAACTTCTCAGGTTTTGAATTATTCATTCTCCTAGAAAAGTTGATACATCAATTCTGTCCACCATTTTACACATAACTTTGGGAAAACGGAAGGGGTTATTGTCCTTAGTTTAGGTTTTAGGTTTCTTTGTTTAATGGCATATCAACCATTGTAGGTTATTTAATGCCAAAGCTATTCTCCTAGAAGAACAGTAGTTGTACTATTTAACCCATTGCTGGGAGGATAAAGGGGTTCATACCTTTCCCAAGGGTATTTGCCCGAAAGTGAACGTATTAGCGCGACTGGAGTACGAACTCACGTTCTACGATCCTGTAGTCCAGCGCTTTAACCATTACACCCCGAGGACACCCACAATGCCAAAGCTATTCTCCTAGAAGAACAGTAGTTGTACTATTTAACCCATTGCTGGGAGGATAAGGGGCTTCATACCTTTCCTAAGGGTATTTGCCCGAAAGTGAACGTAATAGCGCGACTGGAGTACGAACTCACGTTCTACGATCCCGTAGTCCAGCGCTTTAACCATTACACCACGAGGACACCCCCTTATTGTCCTTGCTAGGAGTAGTAGCACAAAATGAAATACAAACAGCTTCGTACAGAATTAGAACTCAGCTCATCAGGTCAACCTCAACATGATAATGATTATTGCACCCCTATATATATATATATATATATATATATATATATATCAATATACCGCACAAACCATTACAGACGCAGACTACACGGATGACAGTGCTTCTTGCAAATACACCTACCCAAGCTGAATCTCCACTGTATAGTCTGGAGCAGGCAGCTGGTGACATTGCCCTCCATGTGAATTTAGATAAAACGGAGTACGTATGTTTTAATTAAAAATGAGACCTCTTCACGCTAAATGGTGGTTCTCTGAAAATGGTGCACAAGTTCACTCATCTCGAAGAAGCGTCTCATCTACTGAAAATGACATCAATGTGAGACTAGCAAAAGCATGGTCTGCTATCGACAGGTTATAGATCATATGGAAGTCAGACATATCCGATAAAATAAAAGGCGATTTTTTCCAAGCAGCGGTCGTGTCCATACTATTATATGGATGCACCTCATAGATGTTGACTGAGTGTATAGAGAAAAGCTTGATGGGAATTGCGCAAGAATGCGCCGAGTTATATTAAACAAATCCTGTACTGTATACGGTCACCTACCTGCCATCTTTAAAACCATCCAAATTAGACGAACAAGACATGCGGGACCCTGCAGGAGAAGTAAGAACAAACTCATAAGCGACATTCTCCTATGGACCCCTTCACATGGACGTGCCAGTATTGGATGACCAACTAAAACCTATCTACAACAGCTCTGTACGGATACATGATGTAGTCTAGAAGACCTGACGGAAGCGATGGATGATAGAGACGAATGGTGAGAGAGTGAGAGAGAGGGGGGGAGTCAGGGAAATCCGTGCTAGCTGCCTGACGTGATGATACCCCCCACACGCATATAAATATATATATATATATGAAGAACAGAGACAGAGAGAAATAGTTAAAAAATATTTAAAAGCAATTAATAGAAATTAATGAATTAAAAACAAATATTAGATTGGCCAACCGTAGTCAAGGTCTACCCGAAGGCTCCATTTGCAATAGCTACTACACCAGTAAAGTACTGCGTTATTCCTTTCCTTGGTGCTCCATTTACACTTGATCCGTACCTTATAAATGCTAAGTACCATTTTTGAGTCTTTGGTATGACTCAACCTGAGATTGAACCCACGTTTCCTGGACCATTGGCGAACACTCTAACCATTATACCAATAGTAAAACATAGTTCTTTATTTCAGTCCTAATTTTTCTAAGTTTTATAAACGATTCCTGAAGTAGAATATGCAAATTAACCAATCACTACCTTTGCCAAGTTGAATAGCAGGCTAATCAGAAAATTGTTTGAGGCGAGAAGCAGTTGTTTTGAAGAAAGTTTTATATAAAACCCGATCTCAGAAAGAGACAAGCTTAAATCAGCTTTACACTCACTCACTCACTAACTCACACACACACACACACACACACACACGTATATATATATATATATATATATATATATATAAGGAAATAGTGGAGCTTGTAGTGCAATGCTTATAGGCGAAAGAAATGGATACGGTGAATTGATTTCAAACTCAAATCGATTTCACATAGCGCCATTAACCTTGAGGAGGGGATGAATCCAGCTATTTCCCCTACAGTAATGGGTAAATAATAGAGCAGGCTGGGTTCTTTAACCCTGGTATGACAACCAGTCTAAAAGGGAAATTCTGAGTTCAAAACTGTTGTACCCCGGTTAAGAATAGAACTTGTATCACATCTTTCATGTTTCACAACTTTTTCAATTCTCTGGCAACGTCTAATTATTTGTCTATCTTTTCTCCTTTTACTTTCACTTTCACTTTCACTTTGTGGTTTGCGGGTTCGGCAAAATCTCCAAAATGACAACTTCTTTTCTTGTCATTTAAAACCAACTCTTGTCTTGTGATTTTGACTGGGTGATCGGTTTGTATTTCATAGTTCATGAAAATTTTATTTTTCACTCCATGGTCGGCCGTTACAGCAAAGCCTATTTATAGTGAATTTTTCTCGCCAAGCATTTCTTTGCGCTAGGCCCAGTAAACTGCTTGGTAGCTTCGTGATATGCTCGCTACGCTCAAACCCTTGGCTGATTTGCGAAGGGTTCGGCTACGCTCATAACCTCATGATACAATATGTACACATGTGCTTTAATCAAACGGGCGACATTTCCACATTTGACGGAAGCTCTCTGAAACTGGTAGACAAGTTCACCTACCAAGGAAGCAGTGTCTCATCAACCGAAAAAGACACCAACACGCGGCTAACGAAGGCATGGACAGCTATTGATAAGCTATCGATCCTATGGAAGTCAGACCTGACCGATAAAATGAAACGCAGTTTCTTATAAGCAGGGTTCGTCTCAATACTTCTATATGGATGCACTACATGGACGCTAACTAAACGGCAAGAGAAAAAGCTAGACGGCAACTAAACAAGAGTGCTGCGAGCAATTTTGAACAAGTCCTGGAGACAACACACCCCAAAGCACCAACTATACGGCCACCTACCTCCCATCACGAAAACTATCAAAGTTAGACGAAACAGACATGCAGGACACTGCTGGAGAAGCAAGGACGAGATCATAAGTGATGTACTCCTATGGACCCCCACATATGGCCGAGCAAAAGCAGGACGGCCAACTCGAACATACATACAGCAGCTCTGTGAGGATACGGGATGTAGCCCTGAAGACCTGCCAGAGGCGATGAACGATAGGGAGAAGTGGCGAGAGAGGGTCAGGGATATCCGTGCTGGCGGCACGACATGATGATGATGATGATGATAACCGAGTACACATTGTTTTTTCACAAAATGTTGAAAGACATCCCCACTATTATGTTGAGCCTCAAAAAATCCATTTAAGAATTTTTCGTTTTACCTTATACCTTCCTTCTTGAAGGATATCCAAATTAGAAATATCAAAACATTGATTCTGGCAAGACCCCGCCCCCTATTTTTGGCCGATGTCCTTTAATAGACTTTTTATTTGTTATTGGAGCTTAACAAGCTTATTTTTCAAGAATTCTGTATACAAAAATTGTAATTCATGCAACGTTTATGATTGATCGAAACTTTTAAGGTTTTGTATTTTAGAATGGACTAATTTGATTTGGAAGGCGAAGCTCAGTCCGAAAAGATTAACATAAAAGGTTTCACTTTTGAAAGCTTGTTCTTTTGATTTGTATCGGTCAGATTTTATCTTCAAAAGAGTATTCATCGTTCACTTTAGAGCACTTACATCTCATGGCCTTGTGGGTAGAGTGTTCGCCAATAGTCCGGGAGACCTGGGTTCATTCCCAGGCAGCGTCATACCAAAGACTTTAAAAATGATACTTGATACCTACTTGCGTAACACTCAGCAATATAAGGTACGTATCAAGGGTAAAGTGGATCAATCCAGGGAAAGGAGTAGCGCCCTCTCTTACACCTTGGTGTAGTAGCTATTGAAAAGGGAGCCTTCTGGTCGCCCTCGACAAAGGGAGACAACTTTACTTACTTTACTATTACCATTTACATCATATATTACATAATACATATTACCTATCATAACTCTTACTAATAATAGGTCATCTTTTATCTGATATGTGATTCTTATATTCATAACCCTTTACCTTTTTTTATTAATCCATTCACGGTTGACGACAGGACCATTAAGAGAAAAAAATGTCAAAATTTCCTCTGCAACATAAGCTAATGGTCTTTCACTGGAGTTTGAGTGACTCTAAGTCTCCTCAAGTCTCCAGGACTCTTCTCAGGATTCTAACCAACCTCAACGTCACCTGTATCCCCTAAAAAGGGGTAAAACACCCATCCAAATTCTGTTCTGGATATAACATTAAACTGAATCTAATGGTGAACTGGAGTATCATTTCATTGGTTTGGTTTTATGGCATGTCAACTATTGTAGGTTATTTAATGCTCAATCCTCTTTGTATATATATATATATATATATGAGATATTTTTGATTTGTTAAAATACGTCAACAAAGTTAAATGGTTTCAAGTATTCTTATGTATCACTAACAATTCAATTAAACATCAGTCATTTGTTTACACACAGTTAAATGATCAAACAATTCTATTTCTAACAATTCAATTTATCATAAGCAACAAAGTTAAATGGTTCCAAGTATTGCTATGTATCACTAACAATTCATTTAAACATCAGTCATTTGTTTACACAGTTAAATGATCAAACAGTTCTATTTCAAAACAGTTCTTTTTCAATACAATTTAGCAGAAGTTATTTGTTTGCTCTTAGTTTAAATGTCAAATAATTCTATTTGTCCCTATCAGGTGGTACCACTCCAGGCCAGAGTGGACCTGGGAATGATGGTAATGAAGTGGCATTCTCTAAGCTTCAGCATTACTCACCATCAGATTGTTTAATGTAATATCTAGGACACTCGTTGGGTGGGTGAGTCTTACTCCTCCACTGCCCGAGTCAAGTGGACCACCGGACACTTGATAGGAGAGGAGTATTAGCCCTCTGTAGAGATGCAGACGGTGTGTTCTACTGTCCCTACCGTCTGGACCACTCGTTGGAGAAGGAGTCTTATCACTCCATAGAGATGAAGTCGGTGTATTCTACAGCTCCAACCGACTGGGCCACAGGACACTCGTTAAGGGAGCCTTACTTCGCCGTAGAGTTGCAGTCGGTGTATTCTATATCGCCAGCCGACTGGGCTACCCTTTTATTGTCAATATTCCGGAAAGGTAGTAAGGGTCATGTCTAAGAATTAACTAGATCTGTTTGAAAATTATTTGTATTCGATAGGAACTCTTGGTTCCATAAACGGGTAGAGATCAAACGTCTTAAACATCACCAAGAGAATCATATCAGAATTTTTATTAGTTGTCTAAATTTCTGAGACGAAGCTTGTTGATTTTGATCATTAAGGTTTCTCGGACCATTGTCTTCATCTTTATTGTTGTTTCCATAACGTTTCGGCCGGTATGTCCTCCGACCTTCTTCAGGTGTTTGTAGAACTTAGGAACCTTCACGGAACTTCGAACTACGTCCTTTATTGAAACCACGGGAGTCGCCTGTTCTGATTCCGTTAGCCATAACCGGTCTTCTAAGGAGACAATCATCTGAAGGTTACAGGTTCAATCCTCACTACAGGCGAGTAATATACAGGAATACTTAACACTTGTACCCGGTTATACTTGATCTATTATCGTGTAAAAAAACTGTTAAGGAACAACTATGCCAAAGATTTGAATATAAATGTACAAGAATGCGATTCCCTAACCTGTGAAAATTAAAAATAGCCCTAGCTTGGTTGATGTAGTCTTATAGAAGGTCAAATCGAAATAAGGAGTTAGGGCGTATATTTTGTGTGCGTTTGATGAATATCCTCAATCACCAAAAATATTAAACTCAGTCCAAAATATAATCATCGATAGGGCCAATGTTGACTGCATCTCCAGCAGGGATGGGGGAGGTATTTTACCAGAAGAAATGCATCCGGGTGAAATAGTCCAGTTATGGAGATCTGGGGAGTGCGTAATCACATTTTTACTTCTATTTCTCTCAGTTGTATACAAATTACTCAAGAAATCATTTTCAATAAAATAATTTATCTTCAGTTATCTGAGTTCTCGTATTCCAGGGGTGAGTCCCCGTGGCGCAGTAGTAAACGCGAACCATTGGCACATCGTAGTAAGTGAGTTCGAAATCCAGTCGATTTATTACGTTCATTTTTGCACTTGTACCATTGAGAAAGGCATGAACCCCTTCTTCAGCCATCTATGGGTTGAAAAGCACGACTGATGTTTTTCTACAAGGATGGCTTTGGCATTAAATAATCCATGAAGTTGGATATGCCCTTAAACAAAGAAACCAAACCGAAACCAATTCAGGTATTTCAATCCATTACAAATAATTTCTACATATTTATATAATTTCAAGTATTCCAAGCAATTTTAATGTTCCAAGTATTTCAAGCAATTCTTTGGTTTTACGTATTTCAAGCAATTTTAAGGTTTCAAATATTCCAAGTAATGATATGGTTTAAAGTATTTCAAGCGATTCTAGGGTTTCGAGTATTTTCAGCAGTTCAAGGGTTTCAATTATTTCCAGCAATTCTAGGGTTTCGAATATTTCCAGCCATTCTAGAGTTTCGAATATTTTCAGCAATTCTAGGGTTTCGAGTATTTCCAGCAATTCTAGAGTTTCGAATATTTTCAGCAATTCTGGGGTTTCAATTATTTCCAGCAATTCTAGGGTTTCGTGTATTTCCAGCAATTCAATGGTTTCAATTATTTCCAGCAATTCTAGGGTTTCGATTAACTGTTTGACTAAACTGAATAGCCTGAAATAGAAATGTTTTTGACAATTAAACTGTGTACTTATGCTAAATTGAATTGTTTGAAATAAAACTGTTTATTTGTATAAAATGGATTTGGTATAAAATATCATACAAAGGTTGAGATGCCATAAAACCTAAACAAACCAAATAACATTTGTTTGCACTTAATTATATGGCTTCAATTAACCAATAATAATAATGATAATAATTTTTTGTCATTCAATAAAGATGATTTGCATACATTTCTGTGGTTTCAAGTATTCTCGTTTGATTTTATTAATTTTCAAACATCATTTTGACCTATAGATGAGACTTAAACAGGTGCTATCATTCCAGTTCAGAGTGGACCTGGGAATAATGGAAAAGAAGGGGTACTCCACAATCCCCAGATATCTAAAACTTGAGCCTCACCATTAAATGCAGTTTACTCTCAAACCAACAGTACCACTTTTGCTAGGGAACAGTTATGATTTCACGTATTTTTATCCGATATAAATATTTTTCAAACAGATCTATTTGACCCATTGATGGAACCTTAACAGGTACTTCCAGTTCGGGTTAGAGTTGACCTGGGAGTAATGGAATTTAACTGCTCAGATGTCTAGAAGTGGGGCCAAATCACCGGATGCAGTTTTGTATAATACCCATGACACCTTTTTAGAGGGGATCTCACCGCTCTGCGGGAGATACAGTCGGTATCTTTTAAGCTTCACTGACAGGCTGTGCCAGTGATTGGGTTAAATATAAGAATATCTTTGGAATGATTTTACTGAGTGGATATTTGAAATTTAAAAAATGTATACATTTTGCTATATTTATAGCAGAATAATGTATTCAACATTGCAACAAACCCGTAACGTTGAGTTTGACGTACGAGACTGCGACATCATTGAAAGCAAGTCCGAAATCGCGATTACTTTTCTGGAAAGGTATGTTCATCTACAAGAACGACTTTAGTATTAAATAACCCGCGAAGGTTGATATGATTTAAACAAAGAAACCCAACCAAGCCTGATAACAATGTTAAAGTCTATCATGTCCACGATGAAGTGGTTGAACGAGTTTTTAGTCTTGTACAGTTGCCGTTGAATTTCTTGTTCTGGACGCTGCCCGCGGCGTCGTAGTTCAGAGGATTTTAATCAAGAAAGCCAGGAGGTCATATCTTGAGAATGATATGATCAGGAGAATTCTCTTCGAGCCACTCCTGGTTTCCCTGTGCCATGTAGTAGGGAGCAAAGTCCTACTGAATACCGCATAGCCTCCACTTCCTTTCCCTCTCCCTGCCGCGAGCCTTTCCCTTGATCTTGAGCTTACCATCTGCGTCCATTACTTTGATGAAAATGCTGGCATTAATCCTGAGGCTCTACGTGCACTTCCAGTGGTTTTAATTTTATTTAGAAGATTAACTGAAAAACATTATTTTTATTCCGTAAAAATCACAAATAATGTAAGTATTAAATCAACCCCACTCCTCGAACAGCACGTGATATAAGGTCATTATTGATGGGAGTCCAATTGTTATTGGAATTTAGAGGGGCACTTAGCGTAACGGTTATCATCACTGGAAATAGAATTGTTTACCCGAGTTCAATTCCGAGACAATGCATTTTGTGTTTCACTTTCGCATAAATACTTTTGGGAAAGGTATGGATCCATCTGTTCCCCTTCAGCTATGCGTAAATAGTAGGGCAGGCTAGATTCCTTTGTCTTGGTTAAGCAACCAGTGTAGGCGAAGGAAAACTCTGAATTCAACCCAGCATTTCTGCGCTTAAAAATTGATCTTGTGTCTCATTCTGCCTATGGAAAAGGGATTTGGTAAATACAGTTGGTTTTGAATTCAGAATTCAGAATTTTTTTTTTCTCCTGGATGGGTTAGAGCACAGTCTGACCTACGATTTACCTATTGCAGGAGGTTTGCTAATTCTGAGAAGAAGTGAATTTATAACTTTCCCAAGGATACGTCAAGAGGATTTATTTTTGCTTTATCATTTGCACATCAAAAACCTCTAAACAGGCAATTTGAAAAAAAATATGGATTTTCTATGATTTTAGAAGGATGGAGAATAGAAATACTGTGTTAAAATTATCTCTAATTTCATTGCATGCATATTTACTAGTTATCTTTTGAGTCCAAATAATTTTCTCCCTCTCTCACTTCTTCTCTGAGGAATTTTCTTTCTCGAATTAAGAAATAATAAAGATAAAAACAAGGAAATATAACTCATATATATATATATATATATATATATATAAAACTCATATATATAATTCGATGGGGCCCGAGGCATTTTTGAGAATGCCAGGCGTGTCTACGCTACGGCCCTGCGCCCGGACTCAGCCCAAAAAAGGCCCTGTGCCACACTCGTCCGGTTAGTGGGACATGCGACAAATATCGATAACCTCCAAGCTGCCTGACAGTACCGGAAGGACATTCCTAACCGGTGTATAACACCTGTATTCTGTATATTTGTTCTATTATTGTAATATATTTGTTTTAACCTACTTCTCTTGTCTTCGTGTCTTCATTTTGACCCCTAAACACCACAACCAATTCATCATATATATGTATATATATATATATATATTTTAAAGTTATTACAGTTTCAATATGCGGGACAGAGCTTATATTGGCAGTCCTACACCCAAACAAAAACCACTTTTTTTAATCACAATCATCCAAGCGTCCTGGCACCATAGACTTCTTTGACTCTGTCTTGCAGTCCATGACACTCGGCCAGAGCACTTGATAAATCCTCTTAAAGGTACCCTATGTTCGTACGGAGTTGATGATTATTAGTTTTTGCTGATTGACCAATACTGCTGTGTTCATATGCAACTAACTGTGTGTATCTACAAAATAAGTTTACCAATCATATATTTAATGTATATGCAAAAACAGGATTTGGAATTGAATTAACAACAACGTTTGATATGCCATAAAACCAAACTAAACGTAATCAATCAAGTCGCGCTGTGATAGCTTAAAGTTTTCCTCTCTCTCTCCCTCTCTCCCTCTCTCTCTCTCTTTCACTCTCTTTGTCCCATTCATACATCACTCTGGGCAGTTCCTCTTGACTGCATCCGGTGTCCGTGCAGAGATGATGTAAGTCTTTGCTTGTTGCCCACCACTTGTGTGTCTATGAGAGAACATCTCCTATCCGTTCATCTTTATTTCACCAGCAGTGTCCTTCATGATTTGGATGGTTTGTTAGATGAGAGGTATATAGCCATGCAGTTGCTGTTTTCTGGGGTGCTGCTTCCAGGATTTGTTTAAAACAGCACACAGCATCCTTGTGTAGATCTCATCAAGCTTTTTCTCTAAGCGTTCCATAAGAGTCAATGGGGTGTGGATATACAGTAGTACTGACACGGCTACAGTTTAGAAAAATTCCTGTTTTATTTTATCAGATTTCATATGGTCGATAACCAGTTAATAGAAGTCAACGTTACGCGTATTTTGACATCGCTTTCAGTAAATGAGATATTACTACCGATGAATGTGAAATTCTCTATTAATTTCAGAGCGCTGCCATTTAATGTAGAGGTGGCACCATCTCGATTCAAATATATGAACCCTATTTTATCTGAATTCACGTAGAGACCAGTGCCTCCTGTTGCCTGCTCCAGGCTGTACTGAGGAGATTCGGCATGTGCAGAGGTATTTCAAAGAAGTCCTTTTGATCTTAGTCATTAAAAGGCTTAGAATTGTTGAAATTCTTTCCTCAGACATGGCGTAATTGTGTCGGAGAGTTCATTTCTAGGGGAGGTAATTCTTACGTCACGCGCGACTCTTCAAAAAATCTACAATTAAAAAGTAGAAATAATGTTTAATATAGAAAACGTGAAAATAAAAATATTTTGTATTGTGGCTTCTCGAAAAAAGATGACAAAGATAAAGACCAGATAAAGTGGTGATAACGAGTTCGGACGAGAGGAAAATATCAGACACGTGGCCACTGAAAAATAGCACTCAGTTAATTATCGACGTTCCAACTTCCTTCCGGTCTCAAAAAACAGGGAGGTTTAGTTTAGTATCTTTGTTTAATGGCATCTCAACCTTTGTAGGTTATTTAATGCCAAAGCCATTCCCCTAGAAGAACAGTAGTGGTACTTTTTAACCCATTGCTGGGAGGATAAGGGGGTTCATACCTTTCCTCAGGGTATTTGCCCGAAAGTGAACGGAATAGCGCGACTGGAGTACGAATTCACTTACTACGGTTCCGCTTTAACCATTACACCACGAGGACACCCCGCAAAACAGGGAGGTATAAAGCGGTATTCTCATGTCAATTAAGAAAAGACCCTTGTTTTATAAATCCTAGTCTACCCCCAATTTGCGGATGAGGGACAGTTTTACTAGCCTCGATGTTTAAGTCTTTCACGGGGGTGTCCTCGTGTGGTAATGGTTAAAACAATGGACTGCGAAATCGTATTGAGTTCGTACTCCAGTCGCAATATTACGTTCACTTTCGGACAAATACCCTTGGGAAAGATTATGAACCCCCTTATCCTCCCAGCTATGGGTTAAATAGTACCACTACTGTTCTTCGAGGAGAATGGCTTTGGCATTAAATAACCTACAAAGGTTGAAATGCCATTAAACAAAGAAACCAAACTAAGTCTTTCATTGTTCTCCGCTGGTTACTAACTGACTATTCTTTTCAAAAAATCACCAACTCTCTCGTGTGACCGTTTCTGGAACCCACTGTGAGAGTTCCGGAGATTGACTCCTTACTGTCAGACACAGAGACGGGCATCAGGTTCACTCGTGAGGGGAAGCGGCCACTACGTCACAAATGTAAGGCAATAAAAGTATTTGCTTTACACCTCTGTGTCAAGTCCCTAAAGGACGTGGATGCTCATGGTTCTCCACAGCTTCCTTCCTTTTGTTGCCTTTCTTCTATTGCTTCCTCCATTCGTTTGATCAAACTTTTCAAGTAACTTACTCTCTATCTTCCGTTACGTCTCTTGTTTTTAATACGTCGTATCTCGCACAAAACAGCTTTCCTTCTTCATCAAGTGGAAGAAAAATCTCTTTCTAATTGTCAGCAAAAAGTTTTCTTGCAGTTCCGATACTCCTTAAAATATTCTCATTTGTAAAACGCTTCATGATATTCGCGTTATTCAACGATAAAACCACATCTAAGTTATTTGAAGTTTTTTCTTAATTCGTGACGAAAACAAGAAAATAGACATTACGTAAGAATAAGAGAATAGACATTAGATAAGAATGAGAGAATAGACATTATATAAGAATAAGAGATTAAGAATTTCATAAAAAGAGAATAGGAATAACACAGGAATGAGATGATAGACATTACATAAGAATAAGAGAAGAGACATTACATGAGAATGCGAGAATAGACATTACATAAGAATAAGAGAATAAACATTATATAAGAATGAGAGAATAGACATTACATAAGAATAAGAGAATAAACATTACGTAAGAATGAGAGAATAGACATTACATAAAAATAAAAGAATAAACATTACATAAGAATGAGAGAATAGACATTACATAAGAATAAGAGAATAAACATTACGTAAGAATGAGAGAATAAACATTACATAAGAATGAGAGAATAGACATTACATAAGAATAAGAGAATAAACATTACGTAAGAATAAGAGAATAAACATTACATAAGAATGAGAGAATAGACATTACATAAGAATAAGAGAATAAACATTACGTAAGAATAAGAGAATAGACATTACATGAGAATAAGAGAATAAACATTACGTAAAAATGAGAGAATAGACGTTACATACAAATGAGAGAATATAATTACATTAGAACAATATAACAAACTAAGTACACATACTATTGGTTATCTAATTCAGGGGGTCATCAACAGGATCTCTCTTCCCTTACCTCCTATCTCTGTCTCTGTCTCTCTCTCTATGTCTCTCTCTTTCTCTCTCTTTCTCTTTCTCTATCTGTAAAAATGGCCTCCTTTCATTGCTGGCAGACTTGATACTTATGGTAGCTACAGACATAATCTTTCTTTTTTTCTCTATCTCTTTCTCTCTATGACTCCGTCTCTCTGTATCTCTGTCTCTTGTCTCTTTCTTTGTATGTGTGCGTGTATATAAAGATAGTCTTCGTTCATTGCAAACCGAGTTGACACTTAAGGAAGTCCTCTTACATCACCTTTTGGTCTTTTCTCTCCTCTTTCTATCTCTCTCAAGATTTGACACTTGAAAAGTCTCCCTCATATATTTCACTTATCTCTCTCTTTCAATGTCTATATCTCCCTCACACACATAATTTTCTCTCCGTCTCTCCCTGCAAAAATAGTCTCCTTACATTGCTGGCAGACTTGACTCTTGAAGAAACTTCTCGTCACATCATCTTTCGCTTATCTGTGTGTGTGTTAATTTACTAAGCTTTTTGCTTAGATGTAGCACAAAGCCGCATGAATGGGGCACCCAATGAGAATCGAACTCACTCGTGTAGGTTTGCTAGTCTACCTTGCTAACCATTACACCACCCGAGGTGCCCATCTGTGTGTGTGTGTGAAGAGTTTCCATTCTTTGCTAGCAGACTGTACACTTGAAGAAGCCCATAGAATAGATCGGTCGACATTTTGTAGTAACAAGGAAATCAGTAGAGATGTCCAATTGTGCTGCTGCTAAGAAATGATTATTTGTATAAATAATATCTAGGGAGTTCCCGTGGCATAGTAGTTAAGATGTTAGCGGGGTTTATATGCCATTAAACAAAGAAATCAAAGACAAGATAATATCGCTTGGGAATGCGCTTAGCCGGTCAATATATTTTCCACCATTACTTTTCATTTCTGCTTGCAAGATTTTTCGGTAAAAAAGGTTCCATCCCTTTACTTGCGGATTGGACCCTTGAAGAAGGCTGTAGAATGTGCTGGCTGAAATGTGGTGACAATAATAGTATAGAATGTGTTCGGTAGCTTGATCAACTTTCAGCAATTAAAAAGAAGAATATTTTTAATTAAACGACCGTTTTATAAAAGTAATCAATGCGGCATAAAAGTTTGTAATTCCTTTTGAACTCTTCATATAGGTCATGGGGGGAAAAATTGGGCAATCAAGTTATACAACAGATTCTTTCATTAAAAGGGACACACACACACACACACGCATTCTCTCTGTCTCTGTCTCTGTCTCTCTGTCTCTGTGAAAAGAGTCTCTTGCTCTGTCCAAAGAGTCTCTTTCTCTGTCCGAAGAGTCTCCCTTCTTTCCTGCTTGAAGAAGCATTCTCTCTCTCTCTTTCTCCCCACTCTCTTTTTTTTTTCTGTGTGTGTATGTGTAAAAAGAGTCTCTCTCTCTCTCTCTCTCTCTCTGCAAAAAGAGTCTCCTTTCTTTGTTGGCCATTAAAAAATAAAATGATGTTAAAAATATTGGAATTATATGACCATTATACTGTCGTCAGTGTGTCATAACAACTGATAATTTCTTTTGGATTCGTATATGCCATGTCCAGCATTCAGAGATCTTCCTCCTTTCTCTTCATTCGTGTTTGAAGCCCCCACCCACATCTCCTCACCGTTAAGTAGTTTAGTTTTTTTCTTTTTTGGTCTAATGGCATATCAACCTTTGTGGGTCATCTATCTTTAAAGAAGGACAGTAATTGTATTATTTTACTTATAGTAAGGGGAATAAGAGAGTTCATGCCTTTACCAAGACTATTAGTCAGAGACTGATAATCATATTTACCAACCCTTTCGCTTGGGCAGGATATGACACAAGGTCAATTTTTAAGCGGAGTTTAACATGTTTGAATTCAGAGTTTTCCTTCTCCTAGACTAGTTGCCTTACCAAGGCTGCAGAACCTAGTCTGCCCTACTATTTACCCATAGCTGGCGGGAGAATAATTGGATTCATACCTTTCCCATGGGTATTAGTGCTATGTGAAATGCAATCAGTCTCGTCCTCGGTTTAAACTCGTGTCACCGTGTCCATTTCCTACGACGATAACCATTGTTTAATGGCATATCAGCTTTCGTGGGTTATTTAGTTGTAATTAGTGAACGTAATAGTGCTATTAGAGTTCGAACTCACTTACTTCGAGACTGCAATCGAATACGTTAGCCACTTTGTCTCAGGAACTCCTTTCCCTCCTAGTTAGATCGAAAACGTTCTAGAATAACTCACCATTGTAAGCGAGCAGAATTCTCGCTAGTTGATATTCAGTTTCGGACTAATACCTTTGGGTAAGGTACGAACAGATTTATCCCTCTCAACTATGAATTAAGTAGTATTATTTCTGCTCTTAAACAAGGATGGCTTTGATATTAAATAACCCACGAAAGTTGACATGCCATTAAACAAAGAAACCTCTGGGCGTGAAATAGCTCGAAACAGATTGGCATGTAGTTAAAATCAATCAATCAATCGTTTACACTCTCAGATATTGAGATGACGGTAAATTTAATAGTGTTATATATATGTGAACGTTTGTATAGCGATTATTAGAAACATTGTACTTCATATCCTTATGTGATGTTTCAGTGATTCAAGTGCATTTGAAAGAAATCATGTTTGTGAAATAGAAAGAAAGAGAAGAAAATGAGGTTTTGATAGATTGGCGCGAAAGGATGTGTAGGCAGTTATCTCCCTTGTTTTTCCTCTTTTTTTCCCCCTCTCTTCTGCTTTTCACCGGATGTGGAAGTTGTGAACGCCAAAAGACGTCAAAGAAGAGAGAGAGAGAGAGAGAGAGAGAGAGAGAGAGAGAGAGGAAGAAAATGGAGAGAGAAAAAGAAAAGAAAAAAATAATAAAGACAAGATCAAAAGGCACATCCGTTGTGTTGGCTTCGTTCAAGATATAAAAATATAATCACAATAAAATCGTGACGAATAATTTTTTTTCTTTTCTTCATTTGCACCCGCTATCACGCTGCTCCAACATCGACGAGAACGCCAATGTGAATGAAGCAAAAAGGCAGCCATTTTGTAACGATTATTCTATTGGGATTATTATAACGTTTTTTCTTTCTTATTTCTTCCAGGATTTACTTTCTCGTTATTGACGTGAGAGACGGACGTTCGAGCAACGATGTAAAGAGGAGGCTATTGTTATGAGAGGATACACGCGTGCGCAGGCCCGGAAGTCAGCTGACATCTTCTTAAAAGAGAAAGAAGATCACGAATTATTCTTTCCACATTATTTTCCTTGCGAATTTGTTTTTTTATTATTATTATTATTATTATTATTATTATTATTATTATTATTATTATTATTATTATTAGTAGTAGTAGTAGTAGTAGTAGTAGTAGTAGTAGTAGTCATAGTAGTAGTAGTAGTTTTTGAACTTTTGAATAAAAACGTATTTAAAAGTCTTATATTCACCTGCTGAGACGGACACCTATTTTAAACATTCAGTTTTCAATTCCCATTTTTTTCTCTTTCGGACAATTCAATCTTTTCTTTGTGTCTTTGATAGCTCCAAAACAATGTTTCGGCAGATTCATTCTACGGCCTCTCTTAAGAGTATTGTCACTATGGAAATAGAGGGTCTCTTTTCCCGCTAGTGCAAAAAATAAGATTGAACAGCAAATATAATATCTTAAGAAAAAAAAAAAAAAGAAAAGAAAAGACGTCTAAGCTGAAAAGGAGAGAACATTAATTGTTCTTATTTTTTCTTTTTTATTTATCTATTTATTTATCTTTTTTTCCAGTTTCGCGATAGCATTGTTCTGATGAGCAATAACATTTTTCATGGTTAAATTCTCCAAGACCTTCATTATCAAAGAAACTTCATCTCTGACAGACGGACAGACAGACAGACTGATAGGAAATTTGGTTGGTTGGTTGGGTTTTACAACATATCAACCCTTGTAGGTTATTTAATAAATTTATTTGATTTATCAACGAATAATTTTTTGGAACCAATTTTGAACGAGCTCATTTGTTAATAAATAATAAATGATTTCAAGAATTGCAATCCAACGCTAATAGTTCTACTTGCACACAGTTAAATGTTTCCAAGTATTGCTATCTAACGCTAATAGTTTTATTTGCACACAGTTAAATGTTTCCAAGTATTGCTATCCAACACTAATAGTTTTATCTGCACACAGTTAAATAATTCCAATTATTGCTATCTAACACTAATAGTTTTATTTGCACACAGTTAAATGTTTCCAAGTATTGCTATCCAACACTAATAGTTTTATCAGCACACAGTTGAATAATTCTAATTATTGCTATCTAACACTAATAGTATTATTTGCACACAGTTAAATGTTTCCAAGTATTGCTGTCTAACACGTGTAATTCTATTCAGCATTACACAGTTAAATGGTTTTCAGTTTGGAAAATGATTACATATTTCTGTTTTATTCATAAATGAGACACTAACAGGTACTACCACTCCGAGTTAAAGTGAGCCTGGGAGTAATGGCAATGAAGGAGTACTTCAGATTCCCCATAGTTTCAGAACTGGAGCCTCACCATCAGAGAGTTTAGAGTCAAATCCAAGACTCGTTGGTGGGAGTGGAAGGGTCTTACCCTCTGCAGAGATGCAGTCGGCGTATTCTACAGCCCCAGTCCACTGGGCTATAAAAAGATCGAGATAGATAGATAGATAGATAGATAGATATCGATAAACTGCAATAGATCTGAACTGATTAACATAAATACATAGATAAATATGAACGTAGTGAGCAAGATAGCTAGCTAACTAGATATGGAAATATATATATAGTGGCGGCCATAATGTTCCGAACGGCATAGTTTCATCAGAAAATGTAGGTATAACTTTTTATCTAAGTTGTTTTAGAGTTTATAATTTTCACACACAACAAATACGATATTAATTGTTATTCTGTGAAATTTTGGTGTTATTTGAGAATATAATAAAAAAGAATATTGTATGATTAATGATTTACTCCCAAACCCAAGGCGGAAATACAAACAGCCATGTCGAGGATTTGAACTCGGGTCGCTGTGCCCCTTTCCTATGACGGAGACCATTGCACAACGCACAGTGTCATTGATTATATATATATATATATATATATATATATATATATATATATATATATATATTGTTATCAATCTTCTTTCTTTCCGAATGAAACCCAACCCCTCATTTGATGTAACCCTGAGCACCTTCTGATCCCCACACCGTTGCCCATCCTCATTTTAAATCCAGAATCATTTATCAACGGGGGAGAAGAACGTAGTCATGTCCTTCTTCTGACCTAAAAGAAACATCAGCTGAACAGCCAGAGAGAATTTTCCAATAATTCAATCTGCTCGTTTTGCTTACAGATGCAAACATCACACAAAAGTCTTTCTAAAAACAACTCTCGGGAAAAAATACTTTGCTGCTGTGTGGGGCAACAAAGAAGATGTAGCAATGAATACGCTGTTGTAATCTTTTTCGGGCGTGGTCCTCTGACAGTGACGATTTTTCTACTTTTGATGTGTGCCAAGAAATAAAGGCGTATAAAGAATTTAAGAAAATGGCCTTTTGTGTAGCATTTTTATCCCAAGGTAACGCAGGATTCTTCAGATAGTACATATATATATATATATATATATATATATATATATATAAAGATGTAACCGAGTAAGTACTATAATATGGTTGCAACACTTTAACGAAATGTTTTGAGACAAGAATAGATGAGAACTAGACAAGTATGATAAGTGCTGTTTTGAATAAGTCCTTGAAGCAGCACCCTACAAAACAGCTGGTGTATGGCCACTTACCTCCTATCTTGCAGACCATCCTAGAAAGACAATTAAGGCAGACTTGGCTCTACTGGAGAAATATGGAAAAAGTTAAGAGTGATGACACACTAGTGTTGAATGTCGAACAAAGACTTATATTAATCTGCTCTGTTCGCATACTGGGTACCATCAAGACAACTTACCAAGAATGATGGTTGATAGGGATGGTTGGTGAGAGAGATTCAAGTGAATCTGTGCTGTCGGCACGGCTTGATGTTGATAATGATGATAATATATATATATATATATATATATATATATATATATATATATATACGCAAACACTCCGAACGAGCAGGATGCGACACGAGGACAATGTTTAAGTGGAGTTTAACAGGTGCGAATTCGGAGTTTTTCTTCTCCGAGATGAGTTTCCAAGTTTAAAGAATCTGGTCTACCCAACTATTTATCCATTGCTGGAGGTATAATATTTGAATTCATATCTTTCACAAGGGTATTACCACAATGTGAAAAACATTAAGCCTCGTGCAGGATTTGATCTCGGCTCACCGTATCCATTACCTACGACGATGACCATTATACCATAAGTGCCTAACTCTCTCTCTCTCTATATATATATATATATATATATATAAACGTAGTATATTCAATAAGTTTCCAGACTTTTTTGTACAGGCATAGACTCTTGAAAATTCAGTATGTTATTGCTATACATCTTATGAGATGACTGACCAATTTTTATAATTTCAGGTTTAAATGAACAGCTACACCAGCTATTGGAATACACCCTACTAAAACCTGATTGTCACTGCTGCTGAATTTCAAAAATGCAATCTGGACGTGAGGAAGAACGATATGAAATAAAATTCTGTTTTAAACTTGGAAAAAATGCTACAGAAACGTCTGAAAGGGTTAGGGTTACTATGTTGAGGTTTTAAGGGAGTTCAGCAAGAGATTCTTTGGGAAAAGGCCAGCACTCTTCAAATCGGCTCAGTGGCATTTCCATCTGGACAATGCACCAGTCCACAACTCTATCCTTGTCACAGACTATTTGACCAAAATGGGCATCAAGACAGTTCCTAGCCCTCCCAATAGTCCAGACCTTGCTCCCTGTGACTTTTGGTTATTCCCTAAGCTCAGAGGCTGTCGTTATGAGAGAATTGAGAAGATGAAAGAGGGTGTGACGAAGGTCATTGACACGCTGAAACAAGGGGACTTCCGTGGGGGCTTCCAGAAGTTGTTGGAACGATAGAACAAGTGCATTGCAGCCGGAGGAGATTACTTCGAAGGGGACTAGAGTTTCATGTGTGTACTATCAATAAAAGTGCCCATACGAAAAAAGTCTGGAAACATATTTAATGATCCTCGTATATATATATATATATATATATATATATTGATTTATCCCAAAATCGTGTCCCCAAGTCAACAGCGCCTAGGTTACCCCGATTGCATCTCTTGCTGGCGAGGTACCTCCCCATACCCACAAAATGTGTACTGTATATGAACATTAAAGTATATAGGACTCCAGTTCAGTTACAGTGAGAAGTATTCCATTACTCCCAGGTCCACTCTGACTTAGTGTGGTCGTATCTACGAATCATATTGATCTGTTTAATCGAACAGATTTTTCCTGTTTAAAATGATTGTGAAGAAATATTTTTGTGCAAGATATGTCAAATTGACATATACAGAGATTAAGACAGAGACATAAAGATGCATTAACACACACGTATATACCGATACATACTCACAAGGGTACACACACACACACACACACACACACACACACACACACACACACACACGCACATACACACACGTATACTTATGAGCTAAAGCGTTATGACCAGCGATATATAGCAAGAATGACTGCTATTATCTAATAACGACTATCCATGTCAGAGAAAGATAACCTGATCTAGAATAATTCACTTTTATAGATAGAGCTTTATAATATATATAACTAGGGATCATATTTACTAAACTGTCTTTTATAGAGAATAACTTTTATAGAGAATAACTTAAAAACGGTTGACATACTGTGAAACCAGCCATGCCCAGTCGGCTGGGGCTAGAGAATACACCGACTCCACCTCTGCTGAGGAGTAAGTCTTCCCCAACGAGTGTCCTGGTTATGACACGAAACTATCTGATGGTGAGGTTCCAGTAATGGTGGAGTTTTGGGGAATGTGGAATACCCCTTCACTGCCATCGCTCCCTGGTCCAGTCTGGCTCGGAGTGGTAGCAGCTGATAGGGTCCTATCTATGGGTCCAATAGAACGAAACTGAATTGTTTGAAATAGAACTATTTATATGTATAAAAATAACGTAGGTATTAATAACATACTATGGTTGATGTGCCATAAAATTAAACCAAATAAAACCAAACGAAGCCAGTCAACCAATCTTGATCTAAAATAATTGCCTATTTTTTTTCTGACATGAATAATAGCCATGATATTGCTATGTGTAAAACGTACATCGAATGTCCACAAAAGATAGAACATAGGAATCTCGAAATTCGAAAAACACTTACGACTTCTCTGTTCAAGTACGAAACTTTTAATTACCTTTGAGTTTAAAGGTTCTTCGAGAGAGATACACATTCTTTCTATTCTGGCTTTTTCATCTGCCCCTCCCCAACACGTGCGACACCTGCCAAAGGCCTCCGCGAGCAAGTGAAAGTCAACCGTCTTCTCCCGAGGCAGGTCTCAACTCAACTAACTGACTTTTTCAAAATCCCAAAATCCTCCGCGCGCTTCCGGTGCGTGACGTCATTCGAACTCGCTAGCCCCGTTTCCCAATTGGGCTATTGTGACATCTCTGAGTGATACGTTTGCTCTGCGCGTGCGCGTGAACACCTGCGTTAATGTTGCACCTAAGTAATCCATGCACTGAGCCGAAAGGTTCTCAGCCTAACTAAACCCAAAGGCATAAAACGAAATCCCTCGGCCATTATATTACATATTCAAGTAGATGCTTGACTATATACGGTGACTTTCAAGATGTCAAATACCTAAGAAATAAATTAATTGGCGAGACATAATCTTCCTAATTTCTCTTTCGTTATATGTAGAACCAAGCTAAAGTGATTGAATATCCAGTAAAAATAACTAAGGTAAGGTCATCTTTGATACCTTCTTCATCGTTTTCAGATGATTCATTGTTATCCAGCAGTGTCCAACTATACGGCCACTTGCCTCCCATCACGAAAACTATACAAGTTAGACGAACCAGACACGCAGGACACTGCTGGAGAAACAAGGACGAGCTCATAAATAATGTACTCCTATGGAGCCCCACATATGGCCAAGCAAAAGCAGGATGACCAGCTCGAACTTACATACAGCAGCTATGTGAGGACACAGGATGTAACCCTGAAGACCTGCCAGAGGCGATGAATGATAGGGAGAAGTGGCGAGAGAGGGTCAGGGATATCCGTAATGGCGGCACGACATGATGATGATGATGATTCATTGTTATCATGCTACGGATTATCTTGTCTGTCTTTGCGTTCAGGCCGGAGGGTGATATTAGCTGTTTATTTGGTCCCAAGAAGGCTTTAAACTAAAGTAATACCTGCTCAGGAGAAACTGGTTTTATGGCTTTGTGCCTAAAAGAGAAATGTCGGAGAAACCAAGGATTTTTGGCAACGAACACAGAAGAGTGTTGATTCGTATGTAACCCCTACTATAAACAACACTTGTGTCAAATCTAATCAGGCGGGAGGTATAATTTTGTGTTTTATTTTCTTTACCATCTTGCTGTTTTTTGAGTCACTTCATCACAGCAGTTTTCACTTTCTCGTCACTGGCATAACGTTTATCATCTCTTCGCCCCCACCTGAAAGAGGGTTTAAGATGCAAACAGTTACGAGCGATGTGTCGAATATTTGCTCACTTGGGGTCAGCATCATGAAACTCAGTCGTGAGTTTTTATCCTGTTTTTACTGTTAAGTCTCTCTCTCTCTCTCTCTCTCTCTCTCTCTCTGTATATATATTTGTGTGTGTGTGTGTGTGTGTGTGTGTAATTGTGATTCTATCTATCTATCTATCTTAACCGAAACAAAGTCGCCACGGATGTCACTGTTTCCTTACTTATTTACGTCACATTTCCCCATGATTTATTTCGACAAAATCTCAGAAATCTCAAAAATTATTCATATCATTAATATTGTTGTCCTCATCAACATACTTTGAACATGCAATTGTATTTATATATACAACTCAATAGCGGTTTACAGTGGAACAAGAAAGCTAATTTTGCAGCTAAAAATGTTGGAATATTGCTCTCCCTTATAGTGCATAGAGCACTCTAAAGGTTTTACTAATTAAAAACACTTAAATTTTAATCATAATTTCATATATACATATATCAGTAAATAAGTTTGCCGACCGCTGTCCAATGTGATCTGAAAGACCCCTTTTAATAGCTACAAGACCGAGGTGTAGGGAAGAAGACTAATCCTTTCCCTGAATTGCTCTACTTACCCTTGATCCGTACCTTATAATATTGTGTAAAGCAAGGAGTCATCAAATACCATTTTTTGAGTCTTTGGTGTGACTTGACCTGGGATTGATCCCCGGTCTCCAGGGCCATTGGCGAACTCTCTAACTGGTATATGAATAAGAAAAAAGAAAACAGTTTATACTTTCAGATACTGAAATGTTCTCATAAAAGTTAAGAACTTTTTCTTTTGACTGCATTTCCGGTGTAAGCTTGGCAAAACTTAAAAAACGACATGCCAAGTGTACTGAACTGAAAAGGTCGAATAGAATTTACTTTGCCGAATTTTAGATTTTGATAGTTCAAGTGAAATCTCAGGACCTTGCTAGGGAGAGGAAAAATAATGGAACATGATGGAGTTAGCGATACCAGTCGTAATTGGAGACTTTAGAACAATCTCGAAGATCATGCAAAAGAAAGTGAGGGCAGTGGAAATCAGGGGAAGAACTGAGATTGTCCATACCACAGCACTGCCAAAATCGACTATAATACTCAGAAGCGTCCTGGAAACCTGCTGTCAGTTTGGCTTCACTGAAAAGCCACCAATTTGAGCATAACTGGCATATAATAATAATTATAAGTAAAAAGTAAGTAAACTTGGCGGCCGTCGTCGAGGACGACCAGAAGGCTCCCTTTTTCAATTGCTACTATACCGAGGTGTAGGGGAGGGCGCTACTACTTTCCCAGGATTGCTCCACTTTACCCTTAAGACGTACCTTATATTGCTGAGTGTAAAAGTCTTTTTAAAGTCTTTGGTATGACGCGACTTGGGATTGAACGCCGGTCTCCCGGACCATTGGCGAACACTCTACCTACTAGATCAATGAAGACTCGCAAGCATTGAGGACTGCATAAACCCATCAATTCGAGGAATACTCTAAAAAGTGCAAAGAAAGATTAAGTACCACAGCCAGTAATAGCAATAAGGGCAAAAAGTGAAACAATAAAACCTAGAAAACAAAATCGGAAAGAAAACAACTGTATGTACAATCCAAGCGGCAAATTAGGGAAATTTTACAGGAGATGACTTGAACATGACAGAGAAAGGGAAACTGCAAAAGAGAAAGTGAATCTTTTAAATAGTAAAACATAAAAAAGATGCCATAAAGACCAAAGCGAGAATTGATAATACGCAAATAAATCGCAATTGCATGTATGGATAATGTGGAAACAGAAGTGAAAAGGTTCGTTACATAATAAGTGAACGCAGCAAACTGGCACAAAAAGAGTATAAAGCTAGGCATGACTGAATGGGAAAGGTGATCCCCTGGGAATTGTGCAAGAGATCAAAATCTGACTGTACAAACAAATGGTATGAACACAAACCAGAATCTGTCCTAGAAAATGAGACGGAAAAATTCTCTTGCGAACTAATCACCAACTTCAAGACAGTGGACCGAAGAACGAAAATCAAAGAGAGCGAAAAGATATACAAATACTAGAATTTTGTTATTTGAGCTGAAAAAGCTGTGGTACATGAATATGTCTGTGATACCAGTAATAAAGCAGCGGGAATAGCATTGAAAACGATACTAGCGGAATTGGAAATCAGAAGAAGGATCGAGACCATATAGACGACTGCATTATTTTCATCAGCGAGAATATTTAGAAGCGTCATGGACAGCGGAGGAGACTTACTGTTGCTCCGACTCTCGTGAAAGAACAGTTAATACAGTTTTGAAAATCTCCCAAGGAGTGAAATAATAATGATAATAATAATAATAAAGGGATGAAGACCTGGGCTGTCCCGCTCGTAAGACACTCGGAACCATTCTTGAAGTGGACCAGAGAAGAACTTAAACAAATAGACCAGAGAACAAGTAAACTAAGAATATTGAATAAGGCTTTACATCCCAGAGATACAGACTATATGTCAAGAAAAGAAGAAGGAAGAGGATTTACCAGCAGTGAAGACAGTGTTGACCCATCAATACAACGACTCGAAGAGTACCTAGATAGACACTGATTAAAGCCACCAGAAACAATACTGACGACACGAGGATTAACAGAACAAAAATAACCAAAAAACAAATGGGAAGAAAAACAACTTTATGGACGTTTTAAGAGACTAACAAGCGATATCTCACACGAGAAAACGTGGACGTAGCTAAGAAAGGGAAGCCTCAAGAGAGAAACTAAATATCTTCTTATAGCAGCACAAAACTACGCAATAAGGACCAATCATGTCAAAGCAAGAATAGATAAGATGCAACAAAAATGCAGATGAAGAGTACGTAGTGATAAAGACGAAACGATCAATCACATAATAAGCGAATGCTGCAATCTTTCACAGCTAGACATGCCTCTGTGGCGGGGAAGGTGATCCACCGAGAATTGTGCTAGAAATTGAAGTTTGACCATACAAACAAATAGTATATACACAACCCAGAATCTATCCTGCAGAATGAGACGCACAAACTCTTCGGAATTCTGAGATACAAACAGATCACCTAATATCGGTCAGACTGTAGTATAGGACAGAAAAAAATTAAAACGTTGTGTCTGATAAAAAGAAATGAATTCCCAGAAAAGAAACACTCGAAACTTGAATCTCAAGGAAGAAAATAGTAGTCGTTTTATTTTTGGGAATTACAGCGGACTGTTGTTAAAAAGTTCGTTCAATAGCGTTCTTCCTCGCCCCCCCCTTTTTGTCACTATCAAACGTCTTCTTTCTTTATCACTCTTTCTCTCCGTGCACTTTAGCTAGCGTTCGTAGAAAAGGTTCACCTTCCTTTTCTTGGCGATGGCAGCGGCGTTTTTATCGTCGGCCTGTTGATGTTTATCATATCAGGCGGATTGCTATGACATGACATGCGTCGTACGGCACGCGCCTCTGTTGAAACCTGTTCGAAAACCTGTCTTGAACTCCCAAAATCTCGCTACTTGATTTTCTTATATAGCGATTTGAGGGAATCAATTCGAAGGTTCCTGAAGGTTCGATGCTCACCAGTGGAACAGTAGTGCAACACGTGAAAGTTCACGCGCGATTATATTAAAATCATGCTTTTTCTCTACAGGTCACTCTGCCAGCACGAGCGAGGTTCGTGACATATTTTAATCGTGAGACTTTTATACCCAATGACTGATGACAGCTGATGTGCTCGAATGTTCTTTAACCTTAAGAACGCTGCAATTTAATGACGGCGCCCGTCCGTAATATTACAAGACGACCAGACCTTGTAACAATCAACCAAAAAAAAAAAAAAAAAAAAAAAAAAAAAAAAGAAAGAGAACTTGCTGAATTGTGTATTTTGCTATCCTGGCTGGCCACAGAGTAAAATTGAAAGAAAGCAAAAAGAAGGATAAGTACCTCGACCTTGCTAGAGAGTTGAAAAAGCTATGGAACATGAAAGTGACGGTGATACTAATTATAATTGGTGTTCTCGGTACAGTCACCAAACCAAAGGATTGGTACAAGGACAGGATTACTTGGAAATAAGAAGACGAGTGGAGACCATCCAAATTACAGTATTGTTGAGGGCGGTCAGAATACTGAGAAGAGTCCTGGAGACTTGACGAGACTTACTGTCACTCCAACGAGAAACCATCGGCTAACGCTCGTGTGAAAAACTCGAAAAGGAGTAACATTAATTATAATAATAATAAAAGAAGAAGAAGAAGAAGAAGAAGAAGAAGAAGAAGAAGAAGAAGAAGAAGAAGGGCGATGGGTTGGAGGAAGAGAAGAGGAAAAATAAGATAAATGTATTGAACGAGACAATGATGTTAGCCGTGACGTTAGTTAACATTGAATATGAGAAATAACAATCAGAATAATGATAATAATCTCAATAGAATAAAAATTATCAATAATAATAGACCTTCGATCTTTAGCGATTTTTATTATCTTCGGGGACTTTCTGTTGCCCCCCCCCCCCCCGACAAAAAAAAAAAAGACAAAGTCACTCGTTTTCTTCATTGAATCTCAGACATAATCCATTGACAAGAACGAACTTGAAAAGAATCATAAAAAAAAGAAAAAGAAGAAAAAAAAAGAAAGAGACAAGAAAAAAGAAAAATATCATCTATAAGTTGGCTTTTTTTCTTTGTTTTGTTTTCTTTTTTTTCCTTCTTTTTTTCCACACTTTCCCAACATATTCATTCGCTTCAATGGTAGGACAAATATTACTATGACCTTTACAGTGTGTTTTCTTTTCAAAAACGCGAGAAATATTTTTTCTTTAGAAATTTCTTTTTCTGAAGATTTATATATTTTTTTATTTTTATTTTTTTTTTCAGGTGAAAGTTCTTAATGTTAACTTCTGAACAGTGAGATTTTCTTTTGAATTGTATGCACAGATGCAGACAGCGATGATTGAGAGAATGTAAACGATCGTTTTAATCTGATGATTAATTCTTACTCTCTTTATATCTATCTATCTATCTATCTATCTATCTATCTATCTCATACTTATCTATCTATCTATCTATCTATCTATCTATCTATCTATCTATCCCATTCTGTCTTATCTATCTATCTCATTCTTATCTATCTATCTATCTATCTATCTATCTATCTATCTCATACTTATCTATCTATCTATCTATCTATCTATCTATCTATCTCATTCTTATCTATCTATCTATCTATCTATCTATCTAATTCAGTCTTTATTAGTATGTTTTCTCCTGAACAAAGCACCTTTAAGTTTCCCCTTTTGATAAGGAGTGAAGCTGGACTGACCGATTTCTTTTCATATCCATAAAGTTCTTAAATTTTACTCTTGAGATCAATGGTCATCAGTTTCGGAAACAAGAAAATACCAAACTCGTATAAATATGGTGAGTATGGAAGGTTCCGCACTTGTCCAATCCAGTATTTTACCTTGAAATACTCATCAAAACATAGACAATGTACAGACGTCTAGACAATTGATATAAATAAATGATAATAAATATCGAATCTTGGTTCTTCCTGATCTCGTATTATATATTGGTGTTGGAACGTCGTTAGAGGTAGTCGTGGGGATCTTGAAATGACTCTCAACATATAATGAGGAGCCACTGTAAAAATCTACTGGGAATGCCTGTCCAAAGATTATAATTGAGAGGTTGGTCTCAAAAACGAAACTTTCTGTTTAGAGCAGTAGTTTCCAACGTGTGGCTCATGCGCCACCGGTGGGGCAGGGTAATGTTTTGTTGAGGTACGCAATATTTTGGTGAGGTACGTTTAGAGATCAAGTTAATGGCCTTTTAAGCTTTCTTCACGTGAATTGCAGTGACTTTTCGAAGATGTAAGAATTAAAATTTTACAGAATTTTAGAAATACCAAAGTGGGGCACGGTCCAAATTCGGTTGGGAAACCACTGATTTAGAGTGTGTTCATTCCTAACTGCTCAACTTTTATGGTTGGCTTGTTGGCTTTACGGTATGTCAAACCTGATGGGGTTATTTAATGCCAAAGTCAGTCTTTATTTTACGCATAATTATATTATTTCAAGAAACTGTTTTTATTTAATAATCATTAGTAAACAATCATAGCTTCAGATTATTATGTTGTATACTCAACACAATAATGACGACGACACAATAATAAAGACGACAAGCGACACAGTTCTTAGAAAAATATACCTCTCACTTTATTTGAAAGGGTTGTGTGTGAGAGGGAGTTGGAGACCGAAAAGAACAGCAACATATTGACCCCCACTCTTATGGCCATCAGCGTTTCTTTCCCGTTCTCCTGGGCTGCTCAACCGGGGGCCTGGGGCTCAGCCTCTCTGGCTGCTGATTTCCTCTACCGCATCTTATCTCCAACTCGTCTGATCCCCCGAAACTCCTTGAATTTCCTGTGCACTGAGTTATATAATAGTTCAACACCCACTCAATATCTTTCCATAACTGGCCATTGGAATATGCACTTCCGCCGTCTTTGGAATGGCATGTTTGATCGTCATCGAGCGGAAATAACTGTCATGCAGTTCACAGGTCACTCTCTTCCGGTGCATCAGTTTGTGACTGTACCGTGGGATTTTAACCCTGTCCCATATTGTCGGCCAAGCTCACCCACGCCAATGGAATATGCACTTCCACCGTCTTTGGAATGGCATGTTTGGCCGGGTCGGAGGTCAACATACAACAATTACACTTGCAAATAATCTTATTCAATATAAATGATATCAATACATTGCTGGCTTTTTAGTTGGGCCGTCTGGCATTCTTAATCGATGGAGTATCGACAAACAAAGCAAACCACTAAACCAACTGGTCTAGTTTAAACTATGAGCAGGCATATGTACCGGACTCACATTGCTCTTGGCGAGTCCAAGTCCCCGTGGGATCATCTCGCTCACATTGCACTTGATGAACAACATAGTGCAACAGGGACCAAATCTCGGCTCGTGCCTGACCTCCTATTTCCTAAAACCCCACTATAGAAAAGACCTTGTATCAAATCCTGTCAGGTGGAAAGCAGAGATAAATACCTTCAATATTAATAATTTACAAGTCATTGAATAGTTTTAAGTAACTGTTTCTATTTGATATTCAGGCTTCAAGCAACTTGATCCATTGAATTCTTTGGATCTTTGAGATAAAAATGGATCAGTCAGTGCAGATCAAAACATGAGACCCAGTGTTAATAAAAAAAAAACACAAAAAACAAAAAAAAACGAAAAATAGCAATTTAGTTGATTTTACCGTTACAGCGGACTGCTGAGTGAATAAGTAAAAGGGGAACAAGTACTTAGACCTTGCTAGAGAGCTGAAAAACTGAGTAGCATGGAAGTAACGTTAATACCAGTTGTAGTAGATGCACTTGGAACGGTCCCCCCAAAAACAGAAAAGTGGAAAAAAGACTGGAGGAACTGAAGACCAGTGGAAGAATCAAGACGATTCAAACCACTTCATTGTTGAAATCAACTATAATACTCAGAGAAGTCCTGGTCAACTGAGGAGACATATTGTCATTCCGGTGAAAGACCACCACTTAAAATAGGCGCGAAAAACTCGCAAGGAGCCAAATAATAATAATAAATGTCAACAACAACAAAAAAAGAACCTGCCGAATTGTCGACTTTGCCGTTCCAGCTAATCACAGTGTAAAACTGAAAGTAAGGGAAAAGATATATAAGTACTTAGAACTTGCTAGAGAACTGACAAAACGATGGATCATTAAAGAGACGGTGATACTATTAGTAATTGGTGCACTCGGTGCAGTTACCAAAGGATTGATAATGAGACTGGAGGACTTGGAAATAAGAGGATAATTGGAGATCATCCAAACAACAGCATTATTAAGATCAGTTAGAATACTGAGAAGAGTCCTGGAGACTTGAGGAGACTTGCTGTCACTCAAACACCAGTGGAAGACCATCGGCCAACGAAAATGTGAAAAACTCTCAAATTAATAGCAATAATAATAATAATAATAATAATAATAATCAGCAAAAGAATAGCAAGTGAAGGTTATGTGGTGATAGAGACGAAATGATTAATCACATAAGCAGCAAAAGCAGCAAACCAGTGCAAAGGGAGTACAAGACTAGACACAACTGAGTGGGCAAGGTGATCCACTGGGAATTGTGCAAAAAAGAGAAATCACCTAAACCCAGCCAACAACAACAAATAATTAACGACAGCAACAAGAAAAAAGAACTTACCGAATCGTGGACTTTGCCGCCCCAGCCGACCACCGCATGAAAAAAAAAGAAAGCGAAAAATGAGACTAGTACTTGGACCCTCCCAGAGAACTGAAAAGGTTGTCGAACATGAGAGTAATTATGATAGTAACTGGCGCACTTGAAACGGTTTCCATAGGCTTGGTAAGAGTATTGGAGGACTTGGAAATCAGAGGAACATTCAAGACCATCCAAACTACAGCATTGTTAAGATCAACCAGAATACTGAGAAAAGTCCTGGAGACTTGAAGAAACTTACTCTCTCTAAGGATCTAATGAAAGTTCATCAGATAACGCAGATGAGAGGGATAATAGTAATAACGGTTGTTAACAAATATGATAATATGGTTTCAAGTATTCTTCTCAAATACTAACAATTAATTCAAATTATAAGTTTTCACGTAACAACTCTTTTATAATAATTCGATTTAAACAAGATGTCTCAAAACCCACATTGTCTTTACATATCAGTTTGCTCAAATATGCATGAAAGGAGAGTCCCTGTGGTGTAATGGCTAGAGCGCTGGACTGTGGCTAGCGAGTTCGAATTCCAGTCGCTCTGTTACGTTCACTTTCGGGCATTAAACCTTTTACGAAAGGTAAGAACTAAATTATGGCTTGAATGGTATCCCTGGTGTTCTTTTATAAGAATGTCTTTAGCATTAAATAACCCATGAAGGGTTATATGCCATTAAACATAGAAAACAATCAAATATCGTTGGTGTCAACAAAAAGTTCTGGATATATACGAGGTTCATTAAATAAGTTTCCAGGCTTTTTTCGTATGGGCATTTTATTGATAGTATACATATGAAACTCTAGTCCCCTTCGAAGTAATCGCCTCCGGTTGCAATGCACTTCTTCCACCGTTCCAACAACTTCTGGAAGGCCCCATGGAAGTCCTCTTGTGTGAGCATGTCAATGACCTTCATCACAGCCTTTTTCATCTCCTCAATTGTCTCATAACGACAGCCTCTGAGCTTAGGGAATAACTAAAAGTCACAGGGAGCAAGGTCTGGACTATAGGGAGGCTGAGGAACTGTCCTGATGCCTATCTTGGTCAAATAGTCTGTGAGAAGGATGGTGTTGTGGACTGGTGCATTGTCCAGATGGAAATGCCTCTGAGCCGATTTGAAGAGTGCTAGCCTCTTCCGACGGAATCTCTCCCTGAACTCCCTTAAAACCTCAACATAGTAACCCTAACCCTAACCCTAACTCTTTGGCTAATCAACTCTAGTGTATTGACTTCCTTACTCCCCCACACCTCTCATCATCCCTCACAGACTCCCTGCCTTCCTTGAATCTCTTATGCCACTCAGAAACTGATGCTCGATTCATGCAAGATGGTCGAAAAGCAGTCTGGAGCATTCCATACGTTTCTGTGGCATTTTTTCCAAGTTTAAAACAGAATTTGTATTGCATATCGTTCGTCTAAAGTGTCCTCACGTCCAGATTGCACTTTTGAAATTGACCAGCTGTGACAATCAGGCTTTAGTTGGATGTATTCCTATTGCTGCTGTAGCTGTTGATTTGAACCTGAAATCATAAAAATTGGTCATTCATCTCATAAGATGTATAGCAATTACGTACTGAATTTTTAAGAGTCTACGACAGTTTTAAATGCCTGTACAAAAAAGTCTGGAAACTTATTGAAAGCCCCGTATACACACACACACACACACACACACACATATATATATATATATATATATATATATATATATATATATATATATATATATATACCTGTGTCCAGAAAACTATGCTGAAATAAGCAAATAAGATTGTTGTGATCTTGCTGGTGGAATTAAAGATAATTCTCAGTAATTAAAGATTAAATTGAATTAGTCACATGACTTCTGAATTTCATTGAGTTTTTGTCTTTAACTTCTGTGTATAACTTTCAATATAAAATATAATAAATTAATCAAATATATCCAAATGAATTATAATAATTTCTATTTGCATAATTCGTGCTGATGTCATCTTTCAAAAAATTGTGGAAATGTAATGAATTTAACTGAAACAAAATTTTAAGAAAAGAATATATTTTATACCATCGAAAAACTCTACATATTGGCCAACTTTTTTTTTTTTTTTACCAAATCCAAAGCTGAATGCCTTGTGTACATGCTTACTGAAACCAGTTCACAAAATTACGTCACACTTTGTTGGCAAATGTTATTTATCATTTTACTGTGTTAAAACCTTTTGAATTTTGTGTATCTGAGGTACAGATTTTCAAAATAAATGTTTGCTGAAAAGATTATAGTATTCATTACAATAAATTCAGAAAGTCTCTTCAAAGGGTTTTTATAATTACAGTTAAAATAAACTTTGTACTGAATAATCTTTTATGTGTAAGCAATACATATCTTTCTTTCTTTCTTTCTTTCTTTCTTGATATATATATATATATATATATATATATATATATATATATATATATATATAATTTACGGATAAAGCAAGAAATTATATATATATATATATATATATATATATATATATATATATATATATATTTACGGATAAAGCAAGAAATTATATATATATATATATATATATATATATATATATATATAATTTACGGATAAAGCAAGAAATTATATATATATATATATATATATATATATATATATATATATATAATTTACGGATAAAGCAAGAAATTAGATATATATATATATATATATATATATATATAATTTACGGATAAAGCAAGAAATTAGATATATATATATATATATATATATATATATATATATATATATATATATATAATTTACGGATAAAGCAAGAAATTATATATATATATATATATATATATATATATATATATATATATATATATAATTTACGGATAAAGCAAGAAATTATATATATATATATATATATATATATATATATATATATATATATATATAATTTACGGATAAAGCAAGAAATTATATATATATATATATATATATATATATATATATATATATATAATTTACGGATAAAGCAAGAAATTATATATATATATATATATATATATATATATATATATAATATATATATATATAATTTCTTGTTTCATCTGAAAATTGTATTTTTTTTTCAAATTCATTATACTTATAGTTTAACACTGAGGTGAGAAAATATTTATTTTAGATTTTATCCTGTTGTACGGGCCAATATTGGAACACACTTTTGATTTAAGAAAAATGTTTTTATATCAATTCGTTCATTTGTTTATATATATATATATATATATATATATATATATATATATATATATATATATATATATATATATATATATATATATATATATATATATATATATATATATATATATATATATATATATATATATATATATTTCGCCAATAGTCCGGGATACCGAGGTTCAATCCCAGGTCCAGTCATACCAAAAACTTCAAAAATGGTACTTGATACCTCCTTGCTTACCACTCAGCAATATAAGGTATGTATCAAGGGTAAAGTGGAGAATCCAGGGAAATGAGTAGCGCCCCCCTACACATCGGTGTAGTAGTTATTGAAAAGGGAGCCTTCTAGTCGCCCTCGACAAAGGTCGCCAACTTTACTTATATATATATATATATATATATATATATATATATATATATATATATATATATATATATATATATATATATATAAAAGGCAGACAGACAAATTGAATGAAATCTAGTAAGATGAGAACGAAAAATAGTTGTAATAATGTGACATATGTCAATCTGATTTTAAAACTTTTTCTTTTTCATATATAATATATAAATGTGTGAGTATGGGTCGATATATATATATATATATATATATATATATATATATATATATATATATATATATTCCTTCAGATGATAGTGCATTTTACGTGAAATGTTAAATTAAATGACTTTTGGGTTTCCCATAATTGATTTTGTTTTTGGGTGGTGATTATGCCTTCTTTGCTGTAGTAACGTTGAGTACGTTATCCTGGAAATTTTTTTGATTCGATTTTGTTTTTTTATTATATATATATATATATAAATATATATATATATATATATATATATAAATATATATATATATATATGTGTGTGTGTGTGTGTGTGTGTGTGTGTGTGTGTGTGTGTGTGTGTGTGTGCCCGTATCTCTGCATGTGTGTGTGTTCATCGGTGCGTTTGGTTCAAACAGTTCTTCATTGAAAAAGTCACAAATGTTGACCTTTTAGCTCACAATCTTCAATTCATCATCTTGATACGATCTTCGCCGTAAACAAGGCTTGAGCGTATCAACCCGATATTTTCAAATCGTACAAAAGAGGGATGATACAAGTTTTTGATTTTTATTGCCGCAAGTTGTGATATTTACAAAGTCAGAGGTCTTTTTTTTTTTTTGTTTTGTTTTGTTTTGTGTCTTTATCAACTTGCCATTCCCTTCCGAAACTCATTTCAATTATTTCCCCCTCCTCCCCCTCCACCACTCTTCCCATTCCCCTTTTATCTCCTTGTCTCTTGTTGATACTTTTTTATTTTTGTTTTCTTTCCTCACTATATTTTCCTTCCTATTTCTTTCTTTCTTTCTTTCTTTCTTCCGCCGCTATCATTCATCCTCGTTTTGCTATCCTTTCTTTCACATCCCTTCCCTCATTCTGTCTCTCTGTCTTTCCTTCTTTTCTTTTCTTTTCTAATCCATTTTATTTTCATTTCTTATCATCTTTCTTTTCTTTTCCATCTCCTCCTTCTCTTTCCTCATTCACCCTTTTTCTCTTCATCATTCTTCGACTTCTCTCTCTCTCTTTCTCTCTCTCTCTCTCTCTCTCTCTCTCTCTCTCTTTCCAACTCATCACTCTTCTTATTCAGTTCCCAAATTCTTCCTTCTTCAAACCTCGTATTCCAATTATCCCCCTCCACTTCCTCTCTATCACACCTTCTTCTTTTATCACTCCCTCTCTTCTTTTGCACATATTTTGCTCCTCGTCCCTCTTTTTCATTCTTTTTCTTCTTTCCTTTTTTTCTCTCTCTTTCTTCTTCTTCTTCTTCTTCTTCTTCTTCTTCTTCTTCTTCTTCTTCTTCTTCTTCTTCTTCTTCTTCTTTACGTATCTTTCTTTTCCCCCCTTTTTTTTCCTTCACCTTTCTAAACTTTTCTTTTAACCTGTTCTTCTCTTCGCCCTTTATCATCGCCACTCCTTTCTTTTATCCTCCTGTCGTTTTCACTTTACTTTCTCCATTCTTTCACAATTTGTGGCCACCTTTAGTCCAAATTCTTTCTCTCCTTCCTCTTGCCGTTCCCGCTTTTCCGCTCCCTTTCTCCTTTTTTTCTTTTCTCTTTTAACTCATTCCCTTTTAACGCTTTAAATTTCTCTCCTTCACTTCTTCACCCACATTCTTATTTTAATCTCTCTCTCTCTCTCTCTCTGGTTTCTTTAAAGAGTTTAAAGTCTTCTTCATTACATTTCTTTCCCTCACTTCATAACTTTCATACTTTCCTTTCTCTCTCTCTCTCTCTCTCTCTCTCTCTCTCTCTCTCTTATACTTCTTTTTTCTTCTTTCTCGATATCTATTTTTTATTCTCTTTTGTCTTCAACATTATTTTTTTTAAATGCCGTTCCCCAGCAGTATCTATTTCTCTGTTTCTATTCGTCTTTTTCTTCCTTAGTCACCAATTTTGATCGTACTCTCTTTTCTCCGTACTCTCTCATTTTGATCACTTTTTCTTTACTCTCCCATTTTGTTCTCTTTTTTCTTCTTTCATTTCTATTTTCTCCCTCTTCTATACCCTCCCATTTTGTTCTCTCTTTTTCCTCTCCTAACTCTCCCATTTTCTTCGCCCTCTCTCTTTTTTCCAATTGCTCTCCATTTTTTTCTATCTCTTTTTTATTGCTTACTCTCCCATTTTGATCTTATTTTTCTCTTCACTCTCTCATTTAGTTCTCTCACACAATTTTCTCCTTACTCTCCCATTGCACTCTCTTTTCCGTTCCTTACTCTCCCATTTTATTTTCTCTTTTTTACTCCCGAACATATTTCTGTTTCTTTCGCAGTCATTCTTATTTTTAACAAACGATATCATTAGATTTAACAATACCCACCCCACCTCTAAAAAATAAAACGCCAAAAACATTCGATCTTTTGATGCTAAAACCTTAAAATCGATCACTTCACAAAAATCCTGTCTCATCAGAAGAGAGATAAAAAAAAACTTTCCAAGAAAAAAATTCTGCAAAATTTGCGAGGTGGAAACGACTCTATACATTAATAGGTATTTATTCAAACAGCAAAACACAAGTCAGGCTTATTGATTCTAAAGTCTCTGGCATCAATATCTACCTTAATAAATAAATATATACTGCGACATCACATTGTCAATCTCTTCCCACCAATCTATCTATCTCTCTATCTATCTATATCTATATATATATATATATATATATGTGTGTGTGTGTGTGTGTGTGTGTGTGTACTACTACAATTTCCATTTAAAGTAAGGGAACTACTTACGTTGGGAACAGCAATTCTGCCTAGAATCAGAATGTAGTTTCTTTCATCATCATCTTGTCGTGCCATCAGCACGGATATCCCTGATCCTCTTTTGCCACCCCCTCCCTATTGTTCATCGTCCTCAGGGCTAAACCTTGTATCCCCACAGAGCTGCTGCATGTAGGTTCGAGCAGGTCGCCCTGCTTTTGCTCGGCCATGAGAAGGGGTCCAGTAGAGTACATCACTTATGAGCTCGTTCCTAGTTCTCCAGCAGTGTCCTGCATGTCTGGTTCATCTAATTTGGATAGTTTTCCTGATAGGTGGTAGGTGGCCGTACAGCTGCTGCTTTGTCGGGGCTGCCTTTAGGATTTGTTCAATATTGCTCGCAGCATTCTTGTATAGTTGCCGTCAAGCCTTTTCTCCAGTCGTTTTAATTCCTCGGTTATTTAAAAAATCTATTTTAAAGAAAATATACAAAGGTTGGTTGAATAGTTCATAGGCTGAAAAGTTCTTATGCTGACGTCATATCTGCTGTTTTCTCCGGTTATTTCATCAACCATCCATCGCTATTTTAACACCTTTTTTCATGAATTTAAAGTCATGAAGAAGGTTATTGCAACCGAAACGTTTAACGTCGACTTCCATAATAAATTCATCAAATTCTGGATTGTTTTTTTTTCAACCCTTTTTCACACACATATATATATATATATATATATATATATATATATATATAGAGAGAGAGAGAGAGAGAGAGAGAGCCTACAACCAAAAACTATTGGGTCTACTTGGTGATAGGAATACTTATGAACAGATATCTCCACAAACCATTTTAAAAAGTGTGAACAATTTTAATAGGTCTTACAAGAAATTAGTTTGAAAAGAAGACACATTCTGGTCTTCGTTAATTAATTACCTCTCAACCATCCCTAAAATTTATGGTCTCTCTAATGCCCATAAACTTGAAATCCTTTTGAGACCAATTATCTCTGGGATAGGTTTGGTATCCCCCCTCCCATAACATCACAAAATTCTTCACTAAGTCACTCTCCCCTATATATATATATATATATATATATATATATATATATATATATATATATATATATATATATATATATATAATTCTTAGACTGATGATCGCATACGTGTGGAACTTGATTTGATAATCACATAAGCGACAGTCACTAAGCGCAGTTGATTATATATCTTCGCTATCCTGACTTATATCTACGTAGAGTCAATCATCAAAATTGAGAACGCTTTCTTATAAATATAGCAAACATCAATATATATATATATATATATATATATATATATATATATATATATATATATATATATATATATATATATATAACTCTTTTGCACGCTAGCATGTGAAACAAGGTCAATTTTTTACCAGTCTGAATTCAAACTTGATGAACCCCGTTAAAAATTGTCCTTGTGTCTCACTTTACACTTACACATACGGAGGGCTGGTGTAAATACATATATGAAAGTTTTCCAATGATATATATATATATATATATATATATATATATATAGAGAGAGAGAGAGAGAGAGAGAGAGAGAGAGAGGGGAATACAGAGAGAAAGAAAGAGAGAGAGAAACAGAAGAGGAAGGGAGGAGACATAAAGATAGAGGGAGAGAGGTATGATCAAAATATATCAATATCGACGATTGTAAGTTTTTTAATCAGAAAATGTAATTGGAGACATATACACTGCTGAAAAAAATCATAAAATGAAGGGGCTTATGTCCAGACTGCTTTCTAAACGTCTAGACATCATCTTGATGATTCAGTACTAACTTGAAAAAAAAACCTGTACGATACTTTTTAATTAAACATGAAAATGCTTTTAGAAATATAGGATGGTGAAAGTTCAACATCCAATACACTCGTCAATTCTGTCCGACATTTTCTTATGTCTTATGTTCAATATTAAATGTTGGAAACGAAGAAAATGCAGGGTGGAACGATGAAATTGTCGTCCTAAAGAAAACAACACTACAGCTTTATTTTAAAACTTTTATTGAAAAAATCAATTCAGGTAACTTTATTATATAGTAGAGCTGACATCTATTCAATGTAGCCGACTTCAGCCTCAATCACCGCCCCGATACAGATCCGGAACTGGGAGCATGCCTTTTCAACAAGCGCCAGCGGGAGCTCGGTGAATAGTCGGCGGATGGCGGCGATCAGGCTGGCTTTGGTGTTGTGGGAGGGTTGGCGATGTTCTCGAAGTAGTCCAGCGGGTTCAGGTCGCGGGAGGAGGAGGGCCAGTGAGAGAAGGGCACAAAGTCGTAGCACTCCTTCTGAAGCCAAGCCTGGGTCTCTTTGGACTTGTGGGCCGGCGCCGACACCTGCTGTCACACCCAGGGTCTGCTACCGGCCACCTGATTGCACCAGGGGATCACCACACTCTTCAGCACATCCAGGTACACTTTGGTGTTGACTTTCAAGTCGACTTCGAAGATGTGAGGTGGCATGATGTGGCCCTCACTTGAAACCACACCAACAACCATTACCGTAGCCAGAAAATTTGTTTTCATCACCTGAGCACGTCCCTGTTATTCGTGGCAATCCAGATTTGCATTTTGAGGGTGCTGGCAATGGTCCTGTTTTCATAACTTGCATTGGTACTATTTACCAACCCCTCCGCTCGGGCAGGATATGACACAAGGTCAATTTTTAAGCGGAGTTTAACAGGTTTGAATTCAGAGTTTTCCTTCTCCTAGACTAGTTGCCTCACCAAGGCTGAAGAACCTAGTCCGTCCTACTATTTACCCATAGCTGGAGGGAGAATAAGGGGGTTCATACCTTTCCCAAGGGTATTTGCCCGAAAGTGAACATAATAGCGCGACTGGAGTACGAACTCGCGTACTACGATTCCGCAGTTCATCGCTTTAACCATTACACCACGAGGACACCCAAAACTTGCATTGGTAGAGAGCATGAATTGTACAGTGGTGCATCTCCGATCTCGCTCGATGAACATTGTGTCACTTTCAGACATGATAGAAGGCTCTTATCACTCCTGGAATTTGTACACAACTGGCCGACTAGTAGATGGTCTGCAACAAAAAAATAAAACCGATTTTCATTAAACGGAAATGGAATTTGTCGTCTTTTCCAAGGCGACAATTTGATCGTTCCATCCTGTATTAAAAATATCTGCAACTTACCAGTAAATCAAATAAAGAGCTTCAAATAATGAAGGAATTGTTCGTATAAATGATAGACTGAATGAGATTATTTTGAAGAATATTAACCTGTTATTCATGATTGATTTCTCTTTGTGGTACATATACTCTGAGCCTCAAAATTACAAATGCACACACACATACATACACACACACTGAGTTCTCTGGTATCCAGTGAGGCAAAATGTAAACAAACGAAAGCTACTACATAATGCCTTATAATTCCCGTGCTGACGTATGTTGACTGATGGCTGAGCTGTATGATACTACGTCTAACGTAAAGTTGGCAGTGTTTCAATCCCAGCTTGAAGCGTCGTACGTGTCTAGCCACACTCAAGAGTTGTGACACAACGAAACAGTCTGTGGATGACAATATATATATATATATATATATATATATATATATATGAAATGTTTTTCCTATTAACAAAATTATCTTAAAGCAATAATGAAAGGTTTTGTGAATATATATTTCTCACTCTCTTTATCGATCTATGCATGTATTTATGTGTGTGTGAACAGACAAATCATTTGAAAACCTTTTTATAAATGAAAACGTGCTCAAATGCTTACCAGTCGTGCATCATAAAACTTAAGAGTCTTGAGTTTTATCTGGTAATTGTATCTTGATACATAAAAAATTTCATGAAGAGAGCAGTCATCTTCATTTCATTCAGATCATATATATATATATATATATATATATATATATATATATATATATATATAAAGAGTGAAAAAGAAAGAAAGAGAGAGAGAGAGAGAGAGAGAGAGAGAGGACTATATTTACGAAGACATATATATGTTTATGTGCGTGTGCATGTCTTGGTTAATCTGTCTGTCTGTCTATCTGTCTCTCTCTATATATATACATGTATGTGTGTGTGTGTGTGTGTGTGTGTGTGTGTGTGTGTGTGTGTGTGTGTGTGTGGATAAATATATAAACATGGATTCATGGTTATATAGATCGGTAGATATGAGCAGACTGAGATTGAGATAGATAGATAGATAGATTGATAGATAGATAGATAGATACGAACAGACTGAGATAGATAGATAGATAGATAGATAGATAGATAGTATTTACTTAATGAAAAGTTTTGCAATTCTTATCGATTGTCATATTCTGCGTCTACAATCGATATCTCTTCCAATGTCGCTTCTACGTTTGTTTACCTGTGAATGAATAAGAATTCAAGATCTTTGGAAATATGCATAAATAATTGCGAGCACTTACTTAATAACTACTTTTCGCAAAAATGAACCAAGAATACACAAGGAGAGATAGCAGAAGAAAAACAACAACATGAGAAATATCAATGCAGACAAGGTACAACTTGTAGTGTATTAAAAACGCTCATTTACATAAGATTTCAATATATATATATATATATATATATATATATATATAAGTATAAGCATACATACATATATATATATATATATATATATATATATATATATATATATATATATATAAAAGTAATTCTGATATACAGAGTTTAAAAACGAAAACGGTAGTAAGAATGAAATAAGAGGAAATAAAACAATGTCCAATACAGAAAGAATGAAAAACAAATATAATGCAATCAAAAAAGAAATGATTATTTATCGTTCTTAGTGATCGTTAGATGCTAAGGTTCACGTGATGATTGACTTCATGAAACTATAAGCAATGAGATAATCGCACTTTATTATTTTGAACATATATATATATATATATATATATATATAAATAATCACTATCATCATCATCAACATCGACATTATCAGGGTATGACGAGAGCGCAGATTCTCTTGTTTTGTGCTCTTGATAGTTCCTCTAAACGGTATCGAATGTCCGTACTGAGCTGATAAGTGTAAGATTTTCATGTTCAGCCAATACTGGTGTTTTCATATGTAGCCACTCCCAGGAGAACGTCGCTTTTGAGTTTGTTCTTGTTTTTCCTTCAGTGCTTAATAGATTTTACTTATCTTACGTGAATGATTTGTGAGATGGGAGGTAAATGACCGTACACCTGCAATTTTGATGGGTTCTGCTTCCAGGATTTTTTAAAAACAATATTCAGCATTCTTAGGTAGTTCCTATCTAGCGTTTTTAATCGATGAAATCTTCATAGTGCTCAGTGCACAACCATACAGAGCAATATTACAATAGTTTTCAAGTGTAACAAGATGATTAATAAAACTGGATAATAATAAAATAATTATTTTCGATGTCATTAAATCGTGTGTTCCTTGTTTTGTTGTGATTTTGTTTTATAGCAGAAAATATTATCTGGGATGGCGCTAATCCTTTCACTGTATTGATCTACACACCTTTAATCCGTACCTTATAGAACTGTGTTTTAAGCAAGGTGTCATCAAGTACCATTTTTGACTTTTTGGTATGATTCGACCTGGGATTGAACCCCGGTTTCCCAGACCATTGGTGAATCCTTTAACCATTATACCAATAATAAGTAGAACTACACGAATGTTAAGAATCCAGAAGAAATTCCAAAGTGTAAGCTAATTTTTAAAATTTCGACTTTGTTCTTTTCAAGTTCACTTTGAATTTAAAAAAACCACAAATATTTTTGGAATTCTATTGTCTCATAATGTAAATGTATTCCTCTCCCCCAAATATCACGTGATATTATAACCCCCCCCCAAAAGTCAATATAAAGTCAGCATATGGCAATAAAAATAGTTAGTCTAATGGGAATATGTTATTAATATTGTTAACCATAAAAACTGGGGTGGGGGGAAGTAGCAGCACAAATAAGTATGGAAGATTAAAATGAAATTTCTGATTAAGATGAATAAAAAAAGGCCGAGTTTATCTTTTACAAAGTTAAAACTTAAAGTTTAAAAGTGTATGTATAAACTTGTTTTTTGTAACCTACTGGAGTATCTTCTGTCCAGGAAGAATACCAAGTTACATCTGTGATTGGAACACAGAAAATAATCAACAAACCTCATCTATTAGAGTGGCATCAATTAATGATGAGAAAAAAGCCATCAAAAGAGAATCATGACTATTTGTTCGGAAACTCTGTGTTATCAGCATGACTTAATAATGACGATGATGATGATGATACATACCGTGATATTTTTAGATCTTACAAGTGAACCTTTCCTAAATGTGGCTTTTGCACATTTGTCCAGACCAAATCGCATCGTGATGTCTTCACTAGATCTTTTCTGGCCTAATTGGCTGGGGCTGCAGAATACATAGACTGTATCTCTGTAGAGGGGCAAGACTCCCCCAACGAGTGTCCTCTTATGACACTCAACCATCTCGGGCCAGTCGGCTGGGGCTATAGAATACACCGACTGTATCTCTTCAGAGGAGTAAGACTCCCCCAACGAGTGTCCTGTTATGACGCTCAACCATTTCGGACCAGTCGGCTGGGGCTGCAGAATACACCGACCGCGTCTCAGCTGAAGGTTAAGACTCCCCAACGAGTGTCCGGGATATGACACTAAGCAATCTGATGGTGAGGCTCCAGGAATGATGGAGCTTTGGGGAATGCTAGTTAACCCATTATTGGCATTGCTCCCAGGTCAAGTCTGGTTCGGTGTGGGAGCACCTGATAGGGTGTGTACTTATACTAGTGTTAATCGTTTGAAATAGAACTGTTTTAAACATTTAGACTGTATACTGAATTGTTTGAAATAGAACTGTTTTTAACATTTAGACTGTATACTGAATTGTTTGAAATAGGACTGTTTATATGAATACAAATGGATTTCGCTTAAACAACTACAATGGTTAATATGCCATAAGAGCCAACCAATCCAAACAAACCAGACCAAAGTAAATCTTTTCCCTGTGCTTAGTTAACCAAAATTGTCAAGGAACTACATGCCCTCAGCATGATTTGATGATATATATATATATATATATATATATATATATATATAATTGCTTGTTTGTTGAAGATATATATATATATATATATATGTGTGTGTGTGTGTGTGTGTGTGTGTGTGTGTGTGTGTGTGTGTGTGTGTGTGTGTGGTTTTATAATATTGTTAACAAACAGATAAAAAAGAAGGATCTTAAAATTGGGAGGAGACAGGAGACAAAAAACTTCATGACCTTCTTGATCAAGTCAGTAACCCCAAAAATATTTCTAATTTGTTTTTGCCTTCTCTTTGACTACACAGGGTCGGGTGTTGCGAATTTATACCAACAGCTCCTAAGCTTAATATGGTGGTTTTAGTCCGAGGCAGAACAAATTTAAGATCCTTTCTTTCAAATACATGATTCCCTTCATTAGTAAATCCCTAAGACCAATTTATGCAGAGGTGTCAGTCGAAAGAAGACTTGGTTTTTTATTTGTTTTAGTTGAAATTTACAAAGCTTTTTTTTGCTTAGATGTAGCATGCAGCCACATGAATGGGGCACTCAGTGAGACTTTAACTCACTCGTGAATGTTTGCTAGTTTAGCTTACTAACCATTACAACGCGAGGCGCCCCATATTTGTTTTCGTTGATTTTATTTGGTAAAGAGTAAAATCATGTTTCCCATTTTATGACTCATTTTACTGTGGTGTTGTACACAAAATCTCTCTTTCTCTCCCTATATATATATATATATATATATATATATATATATATATATATATGTGTGTGAGTGCTAGAGATGTTATAGTGATTGTTAGTAATTTTTTTGTTTTTAGTTCTTATAAATAACAAATAAATTATATGCAGGGAATATCAAAGTTATTTATTAAATATTGTATAGTTTGCTTCAAGGAAAAATAGCTCTGTTGAAAAACATCGATGAATGTTCAAACACGCTTTCAGTTTGTAAGAAGAACAACATTGTTTAACTCAAATGTCTTCAAGGACAAAAAAGTAGTGCAGTTTTCTCAGGCCAAAGATTCTGCTTAATGCGTGCATTTTGAGAGAAGTGAAACTCACTGTCACAGATAATCCTAAGGGTTTATGATTCAATGGTTTTGGGTTTCATTCTGGTACCATGACTAATAATAGCACAGTGGAATAAGTTCTAGAAATCAGAGGACGCGCTGAGACCATCCTAACAATATGTATATTTTAGAAAGAGAGTATCGGGGCGGGGGAGAGGTTTGTGTGTGTGTCAGCGGAGAGAGTGAATGCAAGTGTGTGTGATTGTGAGATAGATAGATAGATAGATAGATAGTGCTTGGGAATATACGTGTGATTGTGTCTGGTAGATAGATTGATCCAAACAACATCCAGTTTACTGAGAAGAGTCCTGGAGACTTGAGGAAACTTGCTGTCATTCAGATTCCATGTAAAGAACATCAACTAAGGTTGGTATGAAGAATTTGCCGCGAATAATAATAATAATAATAATAATAATAATAATAATAATAATGGACCTGGCTAAGAAAAGAAAACCTTAAGTGAGAAACGGAATCCCTCCTAATTGCAGCACAGGACAACGTAATAAGAACCAATCATATCAAAGTGAGAATAGATAAGACGCAACAAAGCAGTAAATGTAGGCTATGCGGTGACAGAGACGAAACGATCAATCACATAATAAGCGAATGCAGCAAATTAGCACCGAAGGAGTATAAGGCGAGACACGACTGGGTCGGCAAGGTGATCCACTGGGAAATGTGCAAGAAATTTCAATTCGACCATACAAACAAATGGTATATGCACAATCCAGCACCTATCCTAGAAAAAGACTCGCATAAACTCCTATGGGACTTTAACATACAAACGGATCACCTTATCCCGACCAGAAGACCAGACCACATAATAATCAACAAAAAAAGAGAATCTACAAAATTGTTGACTTTGCTGTCCCGGCGGACCACTGAATAAATCTGAAGGAAAGTGAAAAGAAGGATAAGTACCTCGACCTTGCTAGAGAATTGAAAAAGCTGTGGAACATAAAAGTAACGATAGTGCTATTTGTGATTGGTGCGTTAGGCACAATAACTAAAGGATTATTAAAAGGCCTGGAGGACTTGGAAGTTGGCGGACGGGTAGAGACTATCCAAACGACAGCATTGCTGAGAACGGCCAGAATCCTGAGACGAGTCTTGGAGATTTGAGGAGACTTGTCACTCAAACTCCAGTGAAAAACCATCAGCTAACACTGATGTGAAAAACTCTAAAGGAGTGAATGATAATAATGCCAGACCTTACAATAATCAACAAAAAAAAAGAAAATCTGCAAAATTGTCGACTTTGCTGTCTCGGCAGACCACAGAATAAAACTGAAAGAATGTGAAAAGAGAGATAAGTACCTCGACCTTGCTAGAGAATTGAAAAAACTATGGAACACGAAGGTGACAATTATACCAATTGTGATAGGTGCTTTTGGCACGGTAACTAAAGGATTATTAAAGGGCCTGGAAGATTTGGAAGTCGGCGGCCGAGTGGAGACCATCCAAACAACAGCATTATTGAAAACGGCCAGAATACTGAGAAGAGTCCTGGAGACTTGAGGAGACTTGCTGTCACTCAATCTCCAGTAAAAGACCATCAGCTAACGCTGATGTGAAAAACTCTAATGAGTAATAACAACAATAATAATAATAATTAGAAGAAAGAAGAAGAGTTAAGAGGAATCGCTAGGGAAAATACACAAGAAAGAAATTGGAAAACACAAAGCCATGTTGTAACATATAGAATTGGTTAGGTCTTGAGTGAATACACACACACACAAACACACACACAAACTCGAATTGATGACGAGGAGAAAAACTATGTTGATTCAAAAAGACAGCTAAAAACGAAACCATTACAAGCAACTACAGACCGACAACGAGTTTACCTATGATCCTGACAGCAAAGATATGAAAAGGAATATATTATTCGTGTGTGCCTCATGGGAACAAGAAAAAAAGATGACTTATTTTGTAAAGATCAGCCCATTCTAAAATAAGTACAAATTAGGCTAAAAATGGCCCTGTAAACTTGGCTAATAGAATACCTGAAAATGTACATATATCAGAGAAAGACGTATATCTCAGCTCGAGAAATAATGTAAGCTAAATGACACAGAATGGCGAACGTGATTTACTTCTCCCTGCCAGCATGGTTGAGGGCAATGCCCAAAATAGCTTGTCTCCTTTGTGTGATCCCCAAGTACATAAAAGTGAGAAACTGATCCTAGCTCTTTTACTCAAAGAGCTAGGTGCTGTCTGGAGGAACGATCCCTTAAAGTCAAACTTTCACCTGGCTGGTGAACCACATAGGAAGCAAAATAGCGAACTTGCGTCAAAAATGGTGACCTTGTGTCAGACTTACTTGTTCTTCGTAAATATTGAATTGGGTGCCTGACAATTTTGACTATGAATAGAGTTTGATCATCTGAAGTTCTACAAAATTGTGGTATTGTGCCAGACTAAGAAGAAATAGAGAGAGATCAGCATAAGAGCCCAAATATTGTGGTCTTTTTGCAGACAGAATGAGGAAAGATATATATTTTACGAGGAAGCTTAGACATGAAAAAGAAAAAAAAAAAAGAAATAAAAAGATAATGAATAAGATAGATAGATAGATAGATAGATAGATGAAGTTAGCTAAAGACCAGACTGTAATCAATACTTTTATTCTCTTCTTTGCTCTCTCTCTCTCTCTCTCTCTCTCTCTCTCTCTACATATATATATATATAGTCGAATATGAACAGACTGTGATAGATAAAATCACAAACTACAATTGATATTAATGCAGTTAGGTCAATCTCCTCCTTTAAAATCTCTCTCTCTCTCTCTCTCTCTCTCTCTCTCTCTCTCTTTATCGTCTGGTATGAACAGACTGACATAGATATGGCAGCGTGATATATATATATATATATATATAGAGAGAGAGAGAGAGAGAGAGAGAGGGAGAGATACAAATACGTTGATGTGCACGTGCTGTGTGTGTGTGTGTGTGTGTGTGTGTGTTTTGACCCAACCCTTGTTGTCGGTTTTAATGAAGAAAGCCACAAGAAAGAAAACAGAGAACAAAAAAGAAAAGGAAAAAAAAAAAAAAAGAAAAGCGATTTCTTTTCTTTCTGGCTTTTTCCTTTCTAACTTGGACGGATCCTCAAATTTCAAAGCATCAAATACCAAACGAATCAAAATGACTGCATTCGCTTTAAACGACTGCACCCACATTTTTCAAATTTCCTTGTCTTTAGATCCTCCTTTCGTTAACCGTTTTTCGGCCTCACCAACACCTCCACCTCACCCCAGCCAATAGCTCCGGTTTTGGCTTGGCCAGTCGGCATCCACTAAACTTTTTGAGGATGTGGTCTTGTTCGCTAAGTCATTCAAGAAATCTTCAACTCTGCCAAAGTAATGGAAGAGAAATTAAATCTTTTAACAGGATATTCATTATGCAGTAAATAAAGTGGCAGTAGAAGTCTTCAATTTTGTAGAACTTTAGCCAGTATTCTTTAATCTTATTTTATAATTGTTGACGTCTCAGTCGGCGAGGCTGCATCTCCTGAAGAGTAGTGTAAAACCCCCAGAATGGGTCGTTCTGGGTATGACATTAAACTGCATCTGGTGATGAAAGTGTCTTTTCGTTTCCATTACTTCCAGATCCACTCTGACCAGAAGTGGCAATACCTGTTAGGGTTCCATTAATGGGCCAAGTAGATATGTCAAGATGACCAGTATTAGAGAGGAAGATTTGAAGCCAAAATACTCTATAAAAATTCTATTAATACCACACAACGAACTGAAGTAAATTGTTTTAGTGTTATTTGACTGGTTTCTTTTTTTTTCTTTTCTTTTTGTTATTTTGGTACGATTTCTTTCTTTAATGGAATATCAACTTTTCTAGGTTATCCTTCTCGATAGTGTTCATCTGAAAGTGAATGTAATAGCGCGACTGGAGTTCGAACTCACTCACTCGGCTGTCACAGTCCAGCACTTTTGTTGAATATTGACCGGAACATCCCGTTGAGATTCTGCAAATGTTTTCTTAGCGGAAGTGCAGCATAAGATGCGTGGGTGGCATGCTAGACAGGAAGCGTGTCCATGTGCAACACGTAGGTAGAAGGTGTGACCACGAGGATGGCGTGGGTGGCCGGAAAATTATATAAACCATGGAAGATTTCAATCCAGAAGGAACGAAGAAGACAGGCAGAAGAGCTACTAGGCGTTACGCCTTGCGCCTGACTGCCCAAGGTTGAGACGTAGAGAAAAGCCTGACCTGTAAGAGACTCACGAAAGTCGAGAAGAGAGTAGAAACTGAGATAATTCGATTCCTTGATACAGCCCTGTAAGAGGCTCACAAAAGATTCTTTGCCATAATACCAGACTCGCAGAAGCAGAGAAGCGAAGAGAAGCTAAGATGATTCAGTGCCTTGAAGTGGCCTTGTGCCAGACTTGCGACTGAAGAAGTGGTTCAATGAAGATTCGTATCTCGTACCTGTGTGTATGCGAACTCATATCCTCTCTAGGGTATGTGTGTGTGTGTGTGTGTGTGTGTGTGTGTTTCTATGTGCATGATTCTGTGAAGGATATCGATAAAGAGAGATAAAGAGAGAGAGAGGGTTGGTTGGGTTTTATGGCATATCAACCTTCGTAGGTTATTTAACGCCAAATCCATTTTTATGAAAATAGTTCTATTTCAAACAATTCAGTTTTGGGTAAGTAAGCATTTTAAATGTAAGAACAGTTCAATAGTGAAAAACATTTCTATTTCAAGCTATTCAGTTTAGTCAAGCAGTTCTAATTCAGCTAATTCAGTTTAGTTTAAGTACAGATTTTGTTTACACTGTTAAATGTCAAAATAGTTCTATATTAAACAATTCAATTTAGTGTAAGTACAGTTTCAATGTAAAAAAATAGTTCCCTTTCAAATAATTCAATTTAGCATAAGCACGCAGTTTAAATGTAAGTACGGTTTAATTGTGAAAAACATTTCTATTTCAAGCTATTCGGTTTAGTGAAACAATTCAGTTTAGCATAAGTATGCCGTTAGTTCTATTTAAACCATAGATAGGGCCTTATCAGGTGCTACCAATCCGGGCCAGAGTGGACCTGGGAGCAATGGCAATGAAGGGGTGCTCCGTATTCCCCAAGGCCCCAGCATCACTGGAACCTCACCATGAGATTATTTAGTGTCATATACAGGACACTCGTTGGGGGAGGACTTACCCCTCTGCAGAGGTGCAGTCGGTGTATTCTACAGCCCCAGCCGACTGGGCAAGAGAGAGGGAGAGAAAGAGACAGTGTGTTGGGAGAGTGTGTGGGTGAGAGAGAGAGAGTGTGTGTGTATGCATGTATGTGTATGTGATTGTACGGGAGACATTGAGAGTGCCTGTGTGCCTGTGTGGGCAAGAAAGTATATATAGAGCGAGAGACAAAGACAGAGACAGAGAGAAATAGTGTTTGGGAAAAGAGAGAGAGAGAGAGAGAGAGAGAGAGAGAGAGAGAGAGAGAGAATGCATGTGAGTGTATATGTGGGAAAGAGAGTACATGAAAACAGACAGACAGACAGATAGACAGAGACAGTCAGTGTCTGGCGAGACAGAGTATACGAGTGTGTGTGATTGTGTAGGAGATAGATGGAGAGAACATGTGAATGTATGTATGATTATGTGTGCGAGATCGATAGATCGATAGATATATTAAGAGAGAGAGAGAGAGAGAGAGAGAGAGAGAGAGAGATAATGAGTGTGCAGAAGAAAGAAAGAAAGAAAGAAAGAATGCGTGTGTAGAGGGATAGATAAAGAGGAGTGAGAGAGAGAGAGAGAGAGAGGGAGGGAGAAATAGATAGAGAGTGTGTGGAAAGAGAGAGAGTGTGTGTATGTGACTATTGGAGATAGATTGAGATATATATATATATATATATAGAGAGAGAGAGAGATAGAGAGAGAGAGTGTGTGTGTATTTGAGTATATATGTTGGAAAGAGAGTGTATGGGAAGAGACAGAGAGTGTCTCGGGAGAGGGTGTGTGCGAATGTATGTGATTGCGTGGGAGATAGCTTGAGAGAGTGTGTATGTGAATGTATGTTTTATTGTGATAGATAGATAGATAGATTATGAGAGAGAGAGAGAGAGAGAGAGAGAGAGAGAGAGAGAGGGAAAGAGTGTGTGTATGCGTGAGTTGGAAAAAGAAAGAAAGAAAGAAAGAAAATGTGTGTGTGTCCGTCTGTCTGTTTGTCTGTCCTTAATTATCTTTTTATCTGTTCAGTTTCAGGAAAAACAAAAAGAAAAACAAAAAGAAAGAAATTTTAAACAAAGCCTTTTCCTATGTCCATTTGTTCGACCAAATATGATTTCACCTTTTCACCTTCTCCGCTGAAAAGTCTCCATTCTTCCCCAGGCGACCAATTCGATGGAAGGTCGATCGAAACAATGTGCCAAGGGACAAGAAAGTAAACATTTACTTCCGACTTTAACGAGGGAGAATTCACATGTTGTCCGTTGGTGTTGCTCGGGTGTCTCTCGTCCGGAAAATGTCTGATAGGAATTCCTGTTCCCACTGATATTTGCAAGATCCATTGCCAAATAAATATTCGGCTAGCCCCACCCACGGGATCTTTTTTTCTCTCGTCCTTTATTTTCAGATACTTTCTTTTCTGAGCGAAGGAGTATCTTTCTTTCTTTCTTTCTCATTTTTATTTCTAGATTATTTTTCTTTCTTTCTTTCTTTTTCTTTCTTTCTTTCTTTTTTTCTAACAACATTTTTGGGTTTTTTTCTTTCTTTCTTTAATCTACCTCAACCTTTTCCACTTCCGTTTTCTTCCTTTCCATTCTCCACCCCCTTTCTCTCTTTACTTCTGATGACCTTTGACCTGGGAACCAACAGTAGGCGGAGTTGTAAAATCCAGCAATGTGCCAAATTCTTCACTTCCATTGTTTCTGTCAACAACTCCACCCGGCAGAAATCCTTGCATCCTCCTCCCAAACTTCTCTCAAACGAGAAACCATTCCACACGAATCCTTCATCTTCTCTCATGCACGCCTTTTCTCTCCCTTATCCCCACCCCTAACTCTCCCTTTAGCTGATGTCTTTTTCACGTTTCTGGGTTTTCTCGCGGCCAAAGTAAACCGGCAAAAGGTCAGATAGTCACGTGGTATGCTGACCCGGATGTTACGCTGATTATTTACTCTTGGGCAACCACTAATTCGCTTTCTCGGCTAATTTGCGAATCACTTATTTATGAGGAATATTGCTCAACAATATGTCCTCTCTCTCTCTTACATATATATATATATATATATATATATATATATATATATATGGGTTCAATCGCAGGTTGAGTCATACCAAAGACTCAAAAAATGGTACTTGATGCTACCTTGCTTAACATTCAGCATTATAAGATTAAGATCAAGAGTAAAGTGGAGCAATCCAGGGAAAGAAGTAGCGTCCTCCTCTACACCTCGGTGTAGTAGCTACCAAAAAGGGAGCCTTCGGGTCGCTGTCGACAACTTTACTTTATATATAGTCTTGTCATCCACAGACAGACTGTATCGTTCTATCAGAACTCTTCAGTGTGGCTAGGAGCCGGGATCGAAACCCGTCCAACTTCACGTTAGACTGTGATTCAGACCACTCGTCCACCAAGTAGACCACGCTGGGTATGGGTATTTAAAGGTATTTTTATTTTTAGAAACAGCAGCAGCAGCAGCAGCCTTTGTTTACATTATATATTCACGCTCGTGTTGTAATGGTTACCGTCGTGAGAATTGGACACGGGGACTCGAGTTCAAATCCTGTACCAGGCTGCTTGCATTTCAAATAGTGCCTACTATCCTTTGGAAAGGTATTATTCCAACTATTTCCCCAGCAATGGGTGAATAGTAGGGTATATAAGGCAGTATTTAATCCAGTAAATCCGTAGTTGGGAACAATTCTAAGCTGGACAATTAAAATATTCAAAAATAGAATATTAAATTTAAGTAATTCCTGTCAAGAGCTCAATCCAAATAAAATCCACGGAGCAAATGATTAAAGAAAAACAACAACGATCGGTCAAAATCGAGATAATAGATTTATTTCCATCATGTTAGAAAGCTTTGATATAAATCAATGCTGTAAAAAAAAAATTAACAAGACTTCTCCAGATCAAATAAGAAAATGGATTAAAATAACTCTCACATTTACAACCAGACTTTAAAAAGAAACCTTATTTCTCATATATAAAAGTAACCCTTCCAATTGAGGGTTTGGTTCCTTTTTTTAATGGCATATCAACTCTTTTTAGCCATTCTCCTTGAAGAACAGTAAAGGTACTATTTAACCCATAACTGGGAGGATAAGGGGGTTCATACCTTTCCTAAGGGTATTTGCCCGAAAGTGAACCTAATAGCGGGACTGGAGTACGAACTCGCGTCCTACAATTCCGCAGTCCATCGTTTTAACCACTACACCACGAGAACACCCCACGTCCAATTCAAGTAGCAATAAGTATCAAACTAATTTTGACATGTAAAGAAACGTCTTGTTTCATCGTACTTCAAATTTAACACAGGAAAAATTTACAGCTACAAAAAAAGAATGTCTAAACATTCAAACATTCATATAAAAAAGATTATTATTCAGACATAATTTATTTTAAGACATCAAATTTTAATCATTAAATTGAAATAAAACAATTAAAATCACCCCCAATTACAATAATAGAGCAAAAATTTTAATTCATTTATCAATTGAATAAATTATGGTTATTTATTTATTTATTTACTTATTTATTTATTCCCTTATTTTTTTAAAAAGTCTAAATTTATTTCTATGCCTACATCTTGCAATAAAATCCCATCAAAGCACAACATAATTTGTATCTTTTCTTCCTGAAACAAATTACATTTTTCATCAAAGTAGCAAGGAGTTGTAAATCTTTTTCAAAATTTTCCATTGAATCTTTGGAGTTAAACTTCTATTTTTCAATTTCAAAAATTGTTTGGATAAAGCTGTTTGATTTCTCGAGTATTCAAGAGAGAAAGAATGAATATGATTATTATATCTTAACTTCCATCTAACCAACGAAATTCCAATATAAACTTTTTTATCTTTTACTTTTTCCTTTGGGAAAATAGTTGCTTGATACACTACGTTCTTCAAATCACATATACCTTCCATTGGACAGTTTTCTTTTGATTTGCAATTACAATTATTATTATTATAATTATAATTATTATTATTATTATTATTATTATTTTCAAGTATGCCATAATATTTTTAACTACTTCCACATTACGTGTGTTAATTATATTTTTTTTAAAATCGTGCAGGAATAACTAATTTTAAAGTTTTTCCAATTAAATATTTTATTTAACATATTATACTGATTAAAGTGTTTATCCGTAATTTAAAAAGATATTTTCCTATGTTTATATTAGCAAGTGTACAAAAAGTGGGTTTAAACCACATTATTTTCCTTTTTCTATTTTTATGATATTTTCCTTTAATATTGTCAATTATCAGTTGTTCCTTTATTACTATTATTATTATTATTATTATTATTTACCCATTAGAGTTTTTTCCATCAGCTAACGCCGATGGTCTTTCACTGGAGTTTAAGTGACAGCAAGTCTCCTTAAGTCTCCAGGAGTCTTCTCAGTATTCTGGCCGTTCTCAATGATGTTGTAGTTTGGATGGTCTCCACTCGTCCGCAAACTTCCATGTCCTCCACTCCCTTTAGTAATCCTTTAGTTACTGTTCCAAAAGCAGTTTTATCTGATGATTTTTCACTGAAGTTTGAATGACAGCAAATCTCCTCAAGTCTCCAGGACTCTTCTCAGTATTCTGGCTGTTCTCAATAATGTAATAGTTTGGACGGTCTCCACTCTTCCTCCAACCTCAAAGTCCTCCAGTCCCTTGAATAATCCTTTAGTGTCTGTACCAAAAACACCAATCACGATTGGTATAATTGTCACCTTCATGTTCCATAGTTTTTTTCAATTCCCGAGCAAGGACGTGGTACTTATCCTTCTTTTCACTTTCCTTCAGTTTTATTCAGTGATCAGCCGGGACAGCAAAGTCTACAATTTTGCAAGTTTTCTTTTTTCTTTTTTTTTTCTTTTTTTTTTTGTTAATTATTATAAGGTATAGTCTTCTGACCGAGATTAGGTGATCCGTTTGTATGTCAAAGTCTCATTGGAATTTGTGTGTCATTCTTCAGGACAGATGCTGAGTTGTGCATATACCATTTGATCGTATAGCCTAATTTAAATTTCTTGCACAATTTCTAGTGGGTCACCTTGCCCATTCAGTCGTGTCTAGTCTTATACTCCTTCTGTGCTAATTTGCTGCATTCACTTATTATGTGATTGAATGTTTCGTCTTTTATTATTATTATTATTAGGTTTAATCTTTTTTGGCTCTAAATAAGTAAACTCTTTAAAACCACTATTCTTGAGGGCTTCAATATACATTTTACTACTTTCCTCGAAAATTTTCTTATTTGATGATAATTTCCTTATTCTCGTATTAACAGCCTCGTTTAATAATAGAACTGGGGTGATTAGAATTCACATCGATATAGGGAGAATATTGCTTTGTCTTAAAGGATGACCAATAAGAGATGTTAAGTGTAACGTCAAGAAAAAAATAGCTATTTTTGTTATATTGTCATCTGCAGATTCACATCTACATATACACACAGCATCATAACAACACGATAAATAAACAGACGAGCGAAGACTTCTTAAACAAATATGTACCTCTCACTTTATTTGTAACGTTTGCGTGTGAGAGGGAGTTTGAGAACGAACATAAACTGCAATATTTTGACCCCCACTCTTATGGCCGTCAACGTTGTGTCTTTCTCGTTCTCCAGATGCTCAACCGGAGGCCCAGCGGCCCAGCTCTCTGCTGGATGATGGCTTTCTTTACTGCATCTTATCAGCAACTTCTCTGGACCCCAACTCAATCGGGGGCCCCGAGCCCCTTCGGTCTGGTGCGGTTTTCCTTACCACATCTCGTCTATAACTCCGTCCGATCTCTAACTCTAACTGTCTGACTTCTGTCTTGACTGAGTTATATAATAGTTCAACGTCCACTCAGTCGCCTACTCGATCTTTGGAATCGCATGTTTGATCGTCATCAAGCGGGAATAACTGTTATGCAGTTCACAGGTCACTCTCTTCCGGTGCATCAGTCGATGAGTGTACCATGGGAATTTTTTTACCTCGTCCCATTTCATCAGCCAATTTCCGCCCACGCGATTTCCTCTCATAACTGCCATTAGAATGTGTTACTTCTTTCCGGTGCATCACCTTGGAATGGGATTTTTGGCCGGGTCGAAGGCCAAAATACAACATTTTAATATTAGAAGAAATTTCAATTTTGAATCCAAAGAATTTAAAAGCTCTTATAATCTTTTCTGTATACTAAAACACTTAGAACCATCACTATTTGGGATGTATAAAATACCGTCGTATGGTATAATCCAATTTTTATCGGGTCAATGATCCTACAAAGTATATTTAGTATATATAAACCCACAAGATCTGCTATTTGAGCTGTTATAAATATATATATATATATAATTCTGTTACGTGTGGGTTGCAAGTTAAAAACATGCAACCGGCACTTAACAGAATTAATTTTCAAACCAGTGCTAATGTACTTAAATGTATTTAGCTACTGACACTATTTATAAAAACACATTTAAAAGCAAACGCTATACACTCCAACGGTAAAGACGCCCTTACATAGTAGTAAGGCAAAAACAAAAGTTACATCACTTTTGTAATAGATCTTCCCCTGATGATAGCCTAAAGTCTGACAGAAAGTACTTGGGATATATACAATTGTGGAGAATATATCAATCGATTCCCGCCGAATATGATAAAAGCAATACGGCAATATGAACGGATCAACAAGAAAATATGTAGACAGAAAATATCTATTAATTTCAACGAAATTTATATATATATATATATTCGTGTGTATGTGTTTAGATCTATACTCAAACAAGGGTGTACGTTGAAAATTGTTTAGTTGTACAATATGCTAAATCTGTTTATTGCAGAACTATTTTTGTCAAGCAGTCCTATGCTTTCCTGTAAGTATCCCTGTAAAACAATAATAATCAAAAAAATAATAATAACTTTTAGATACAAACGGATCACCAAATCTCGACCAGATGACCAGACCTTGTGATAGTCCAAAAAAAAGAGAACCTGCTCAGCCCGAACGCCAAGGTAAAACTGAAGGAGAGCGAAAAGAAGGATAAGTACCTGAACCTTGCTAGAGAACTTTAAAAAACCAACAAACTATGGAACATGAAAGTGACGGTGATACCAACTGTAATTGGTGCACTCGGTACAGTCATCAAAGGATTGATAAAGGGTTTGGAGGACTTGGAAATAAGAGGTGCAGTGGAGACCACCCAAACGACAGCATTGTTAAGATCGTTTAGAATACTGAGAAGAGTCCTGGAAACTTGAAGAGATTTGCAGTCATTTATACTCCAGTGAGAAACCATCAGTTGATGCTGGTATGAAAAACTTTCAACAGAGTGAAATGATAATTTTTTTTACCCGCTTATATAGTTTCATGACCGGCTCATTGGCCTAGAGAGTAGAGTGTTTGCCAATGATCGGGGAGACCTGGGTTCAATCCCAGGTCGCGTCATACCAAAGACTTTAAAAATGGTACTTGATATATCCTTGCTTAACACTCGGCAATATAAGGTATGTATCAACGGTAAAGTGGAGCAGTCCAGGGAAAGGAGTATCGCCCTCCCCTATATAGAGCTTTGATCGACCAGTCACTAACATATATCTGTACATACATCTATAGTATTGTCACATAAATATATCCTTACCAACTTTTTTTTAATACTCTGATTTAAATATGTAAAGTAAAAAAGTTGGCGACTGTAGTTGAGGGCGACCCGAAGGCTCCCTTTTCAAGGTGTAGAGAAGGGCGATACTCCTTTCCCTGGATTGCTCCACTTTACCCTTGATATGTACCTTATAATAATGAGTGTTAAGCAAGGATGTATCAAGTACCATTTTTAAAAGGTCTTTGGTATGACTTGACCTGGAATTGAACCCCGGTCTCCTAGACCATTGGCGAACACTCTACCCACTTCAATTTTCTCTCTGTCTGACTGTTTTTCTATTTGTCTCTCTCTTTCTGTCTTTCTCTTTTTCTGTCTCTTTCTTTTTTCTTTCAACTTTCTTTCTTTCTTTCTTTTTGTTTGTCTGTCTCGTTCTCTGTGTGCGTTTTGGTTTCTTTTTTTTTCTTTCTTTTTTTTTTTTTTGATTGAAAAATTATAATGTCCCACTAGAAATAAAATATTGGCATCTTTGATTTAGAAGAAAATTAACTTTTCTTTAAAAATTCATGGGTGATACTACACACACCGCCACACACACACACACACACACACACTCAGACACACACACACGCACTTATATATATATATATATATATATATATATATATATATATATATATAGTGCAATTAAATGGAGACTCAAACTCGGTTAAGCCGTCATAATAAATTTATTTCGGCGGAGAACATTGTTGGTATATTCTCCGTCTCGTCGGATGACTCTTTACATGCTCTGTATTGTCCCAGAGATGCGAATGAGAAGTTACAGTTCGTATTCAGAAGATAAATAGGAAAATTAAAGAAATTAAAAAATAAATTAAAAATCAAAAAACAAGGATAGAGATAAGAATAAAACAAAAATAAAAAACATAAAATAAAAAACAAAAAACCATTCGATATATATATTCACTTGTAAAAAATATATAGAAGAAGAAGTAAATGTAAAAGACGATAAAAACTCACGATTAACGATCAGGAAGTGAGCTGGTAATTTATACGTCTGTATAAAAGTAATATATTCAATAAGATAAATCAGACCTGACGATTGAAACCGTGAAACTTTGAGATAAGGGTTTTTACACTACCTTTACATCTATTTTCATTATATATATATATATATATATATATAATTGAAATATATCGTGATATTGCTCTATATTTTTGTGAGATGAAAATTTTAACCCGGGGTGTTATGCTCATCGTCGTAGGAAATGGAAACTGCGACACGATTTCAAATACTGGGCGAGGTTGACTGCATTTCACTTAGAACTTATACCTTTAGTAAAGGTATGAATCCAATTATAATCTCCCTCCAGCTATAGGTAAATAGTTGGGCAAACTGGTTTTTTTAGCCTTGGTATAACAACCAGTCTAGGAAAAGGAAAACAAACCTGTTACACTTAGCTTAAAAATTGACCTTGTGTCCCATCCTGGCCATGCAGAATGTTTGGTAAATACACAAACACACAACATGCATATATATATATATATATATATATATATATATGTGTGTGTGTGTGTGTGTGTGTGTGTGTATAGTTAATATGAACACATATGGAATTGTATGTCCACCTATATGGGTATTTTTTTTGTTAATCTAAATCTTTTATGATGATATGATAGCAGATTTCCTTCTCGAAAAATAAGCAACGGAACGCAGCTTGTTCTCAGATCAAACAAAACAACAACAAAAAAAATGCGAATAAAACGAATATTTATTTCTTATTTTAGAAAAAGCAACGACTTTCTGCTTTATTTCTCTCCCCACATTTCCTTGTCACTTTTTTTTAAGAGGGCCAGTCGTTTTTTCCTTATGGTAATCCAAGAGCTTTATCTAAAGACCAGAAATTCTTTACAAAAACGTTTTTCTTCTTTGCAAATATTACTTCCAGCTGTTCGTCATTATCAAGCTGAATAATATAAATATTTCTTTTAGAATTTTTCAAAGTTTAAAAACACTCACATATACACCAAAAAATAAAATGGAATAAAATAATCAAAAAAATCTGTGGGTTGGCTTTTATTATAAAAGAAAGAAATATATATTTAGTATGCCAACAACATTATTAATAATTTTAAAATCCTATTTATTTTAGCCTAATTTCACTTCTTTTTTTATCGAATCAATCACACCAGTAGGTAGCATAGCCCTGCAAAAACAGCTTCTCCAAGACATGAGATGTAAGATTCATCTGAAAACATTTATTTTTGTCAATTACAAACGATTGGAGGATATCGATTTGGGATTCGGGATTTAAAAAAGATGAAAGATATGTGGTGCATTCAATAAACTTCCAGACTTTTTTTGTACAGGCATTTAAAATTATCGTAGACTCTTGAAAATTCAGTATGTTATTGCTATACATGTTATGAGATGACTGACCAATTTTTAGGATTTCAGCTTCAAAGGAACACCTACAACAGCAATTGGAATACACCCTACTAAAGCCTGATTGTCACAGCTGGTGAATTTCAAAAATGCAATCTGACACTTTAGAAGAACGATATGCCATAAAATCCTGTTTTAAACTTGGAAAAATGCCACAGAAACGTATGGAATGCTTCAGACTGCTTTTGGACCATCTTGTATGAATCAAGCATTAGTTTTTGAGTGGCATAAGAGATTCAAGGAAGGCAGGGAGTCTGTGAGGGATGATGAGAGGTGTGGGAGGAGTAAGGAAGTCAATACAACAGAGTTGATTGGCCAAAGAGTTAGGCCCAGGGTTAGGGTTACTATGTTGAGGTTTTAAGGGAGTTCAGGAAGAGATTCCTTTGGAAGAGGTCAGTGGCATTTCCATCTGGACAATGCACCAGTCCACAACTCCATCCTTGTCATTTGACCAAGATGGGCATCAAGACAGTTCCCCACTCTCCCTATAGTCCAGACTTTGCTCCCTGTGGCTTTTGCTTATTCTCTAAGCTCAGAAGCTCTCGTTATGAGACAATTGAGGAGATGAAAGAGGCTGTGACGAAGGTCATTGACACGCTCACACAAGAGGACTTCCATGGGGCCTTCCAGAAGTTGTTGGAACGGTACAACAATTGCATTGCAGGCGGAGGAGATTACTTCGAAGGGGACTTGAGTTTCATGCGTGTACTATCAATAAAAGTGCCTATACGAAAAAAGTCTGGAAACTTATTTAATGATCCTTGTATATTCGTAAAAGAGCTACAATACATGAGTAAAGTAAGTAAAGTTAGCGACCATAGTCGAGGGTGACCCGAAGGCTCCCTTTTCGATAGCTACTACACCAAGGTGTAGGGGAGGGCGCTACTCCATTCCCAGGATTGCTCCACTTTACCCTTGAACCGTACCTTATAATGCTGAGTGTTAAGCAAGGTGGTATCAAGTTCCATTTTTAAAGTCTTTGGTATGACTCGACCTGGGATTGAACCCAGGTCTCCCGGGCCACTGGCGAACACTCTAACCGCTGGGCCAATGTCCCGGTAGGTTCAGACAACTTCATATCTTAATCAGAAGATTCAGAATTAAGAGAAATAGAATGAAAGAAATATTCTGTAAAAACTTATGATTGATATTGCTTCATCTTAGTAATCAATATAATTTTAGATTATTACAACAAGGTGTAAAAGAAAAAGAAATAAGATGAAAGAAATACGAGTCAAAAATGAATCATAATTGACAATGCTTCATCAAAGAGATTCATATAATTTAATACTATTACAACTTTTTTGTAATGATCTCTCACTCCGGAGTAAAAGTTGATTTAGATATCAGAGGGCGCATCAGTTCGGGAAAACATGTTAAGCATGGAACTTTTACCACAGATGATTTGTTTACAGAGGTGAAAACTTGTGTAGAATCACACTTTTTTGAAAAAAAAAAATGATAAAAAAGATGCACTAGTTACGCTCCCAAACAACAACACTTGTAAGTTTTTGAATTCAGAGATTTCCTTCTCCTAAAGGGGTTGTTTTACTAAAGCCAAAGAAGTCTGTCTGTCCAAATATCTACTCATCGTTGGATGAAGAACAGAAGGATTTGTACCTATTCCAGTTTGTTGGCATCATTGTGTGATTATGATAATCGTTATTCTAACCACGCCTCCATGTATAGGTTATATAATTATATCACTTTTCTGGTGGTTTAATGGTTAGCAAACTCGACTAGCAAACCTACTTGAGTGAGTTCGAGTCTCATTGGGTGCCCCTTTCATATGGCCAAGTGCCAGATCTAAGCAAAAAAGCTTAGTAAATCACCACTTTATATTTAATGATTTTCGTTTTTTTTCTTCCTTCCTTCCTTTCTTTCTTTCTTTCTATATATTTTCTTTCTTTCTTTCTTTCTTTTGTCTTTTTTCTTTTGTCTTCTTTGTTTCTTTCTTTCTTTCTTTCTTTGTCATTTCTTTGTAGTTTTTCAAATTCCTTTTTTTCTTCATTTGTTTTTTCGTCATTGATTTCATTCATTAAATTCTACCGCTTTCTTTCATTTTTAATATCCCCTGCCCGCCACTTTGCCTCCATTTCTTCCTTCTTTTCTTCTTTTCTTCCTCTTTTGATGAGTAAAAATTAATGCCGGAAAATATGATCAGAAACTTTGCCGAATTTGAAAAGATTTCTAGAGAAGAAAGAAAGAAAAACAATTATAATAATACTCATAAAATATTCATGGTAAAAAAAAATTAAATAAACATGTCTACCGGATATGACGTCATATTTGTTGAACGTACAAAAGTTCATTATATTTTAGCAGCCTTTGATGCTTCCCGGAATATAATTAAAATGTCCATTTATACACACATACACACATACACCAATACAAACACCCCCTCCCCCGGCACGTAAGCATGACAACCTACAATCATGTATACATAACTTGATTTGGTTGTTTTTTATGGCCTATCAACCCTTGTGGGCAAATTAATACTAGATCCTGTTTATGCGCGCGCGCGCACGCACACACACACACACACACACACACTCACACACATACAAATATATATATATTACTTATAAGCGAATAGTTTTTACTTAACATTTTTAAACGAGATAAAACTCATTTACTTGCACATAGTTAAATGGTTTCTCAATTGTTATTGAACAATGATAATTCCATCTAGAATTAATCATTTGTTTGTCCATAGATAAATACTTTCAGATATCAAGTCGGGCTGACAGCGCAGATTTCCCTGACTCTCTCTTTCTCTGCATCCGTCTCTATTATCCATTGTTTCCGGCAGGTCTTCCAAATTACATCCCGTCTCTGCTGAGAGCTGGTGTAAATAAGTTCTTGCTAGTCGGCAACGCGGGCTTGTCCATGTTTAGGGGTCCATGGAAGAATGTCACTTATGAGTTCGCCCTTGCTTTTATAGCTGTGTCCCACATGTCTTGTTTGTCTTCATAGGATGGTTTTGGTGATGGGTGGTAAGTGGCCGTAGAGCTGCTGTTTTGTGGGGTGTTGCTTCCAGCATTTGCTCAAAATTGCGCGTAGCATCCTTGTGTAGTTCCTATCTAGTTTTTTTTTATGCGTTTTGTTAGCGCCCATGTGGTGCATCTATTTAGTAGTATGGATACAGGCAAAACTTGGAAGAAATCCCATTTTATTTTAACATCACCTTCAGTAGATGAGACACTGCTGACGAGGTACATAAACATGTCTGCTAATTTCAGATGCTCGCCACATACAGCGGAAATGGCTCCTTCTCGTTTAAAGCACATGTACTTCGTTTTATATGCATTCACGAGGACACTAATGCATCAAGCTGTTTACTCAAGGTTATGCAGCATGGATTCGTCTTGGGCAGGAGTAATTTCAAGAAGCACTAGATCATCTGCATAGTCTGCGTCTGTTATAGTTTCTACTTTTTGCCTTCTTTAGTGTAAAGCCAATTTCTTTTATTAGATATCGACGTTCCAAGTTCGTTGTCTTGGTAGATTTGGAATAGACGTGATGTTTATTGCAAAAATGTCGAAGAAGTTCGTGTCCCCATCAGGTGATCGAACTTTCATGTTTCGATAAATATCTGTAACAGTTTCTTTGGGGAAACTATGGGCTTGAAGTATTTTTCCCATCTTCCTTCTTTGTATGGAATCAAATACTTTGGAGAAATCTACAAACAATAGTGTTACCTCGAAAATTTTTGCATGAACTCCTTCGATAATTCGACTGATTATCAGTCTGTGATGTTGATCGATGTCTCCGAAAACCATTTGGATTTTTCCTAAGAATTTTCTCATTATAAATCTTCGCAGCTAAAAGTAATTGTTATGCCTCCGTAGTTCGTGTGATTCCGAGGCCACTTTCATTGCGAAGGAAAAGATGCAGTATTTTGTCTATTCCTCTGTTGTATTTTGCTTATGTACTGCGTTGCAAACTCGAAGAAGTAAGTCATCAAATATCCTTATTTTCCATACTTCTTAGAATATTTCGTCAAGGCCTGAATCTTTTCTGTTTTTAATTTTTCTAAGTACTTCGTTGTGTTCTTCTTGAGTAAATTGTCTAAGTTTGATATCTAGTTGGCTATTGATAATTTTTGTAATTAGTTAATTTATAACTTTTTAAGGGGTTTGAAGGAGATTCGTAAAATCTTTCCACATCTGTATTCGTTCTTCTTGGCAAGCAGTATTTAGTTTTGCTCTCAAGGTGCTCTTCCTCTTGCTCACTTCATTTACTGTCAGCTATGTTATTCGTGATTGTCTATCTTCCATCGAGTGAAATCTTTCCACATCTGTATTCGTTCTTCTTGGCTAGCAGTTTTTAGTTTTACTCTCAAGGTGCTCTTCCTCTTGCTCACTTCATTTACTGTCAGTTATGTTATTCGTGATTGTCTATCTTCCATCGAGTGAAATCTTTCCACATCTGTATTCGTTCTTCTTGGCAAGCAGTTTTTATTTTTACTCTCAAGGTGCTCTTCCTCTTGCTCACTTCATTTACTGTCAGCTGTGTTATTCGTGATTGTCTATCTTCCATCGTGTTTCTTATCTTATTGATCTGACCTCGAATGTATTCTTTTTGGTATATGTCTGGTCTTTCTTAAGATTCTGCATTTGTTTCGTTTATTTTATTAAGTAAGGATGTTATCTTTATGTTATCTTGTTTTTCCTAACCACATGTATTTGTGACTATTTGAATATGTATTTGTAGTACCGCTGTTATTGATATCATTATGATTATATATACGTGTAGTAACCGGCTCGTTGGCCTAGTGGGTAGAGTGCTCGCCAATGGTCTGGGAGACCTGGGTTCAATCCTAGGTCGCGTCATACCAAAGACTTTAAAAATGGTACTTGATACCTCCTTGCTAAACACTCAGCAGTATGGTACGTATCGAGGGTAAAGTAGAGCAATCCAGGGAAAGGAGTTGTACCCTTCCCTACACTTTTGTATAGTAGCTATTGAAAAGGAAGCCTTCGAGTCACCCTCAACTAAGGTCGCCAACATACAACACTACAGTCCCGTCCCCAGACAGTCGACTGACATTTTTTTTAGTTTTATAGAAGCTTTTTACGCGAAAGTTTTGATGAGTTGGCCAATAGTGAATAACTGAAACCTTGGTTGATAAATCCACAGTTAGTGAGGTCATACTGTATTATTCTATAGGTAAAAAAATGAAGAAATAGTTCTGAACTTTTTGACAATTTTACTAAAGTTTGACATCATAATCATCTCCTCATTTTGCGTACGAAATAAAATTCTGTCTCTTTTCAGATGAAAAGTTTGCGACCGTAAAATAGTGTCAATCTGGTAATATAGTTATGAAATTTGCTCCAGGAGGAAAAAAGTCTTTTTATTTTTGGTAATCCGATAAAAATGTAATTTTTCACTTTTGACAGATTCAAGAGTCAAAGACGCCACGTTGCAGAAGAATAAAAAAAATGAAAAGAAAACGTCAAAACAAAAGTTCCTTAATTTAATCGGAAAATTATAGTCTTTAATCTTAATTCTATGATTCGATTTTTAGATCAGACGTTTCCTTGAGAAAATTGTCTCTTATGATTCGAATTTTATTATTGTGTCTGTCGAAAAATGTGCTTTTCTTTGCTGAATGCTTTGTGGTTTTCTTACAAATTCTTTATTTGGCGATTCTCGTGTTGCTTCAGTTGAAATCGCCAAATACTCAAACGTCAAATATAAACAGTTTTATTGAATTTAAAGACGTGGATTTCCTTCTTTTTTTTTTTTCCTTTTTGTCTTTCCTTTTTCTTTTTCATTCTTTTCAATCTTTCGATCATTTCCTAAGTCTTCCTTTTTGTCTATCATCTTTCATCTGTTCTTTTTTTTTTAATTTTCTTTGTCTTTTTTTACGTTTTCAATTCTTTCATTTTTGATTTAATTTTCTTTTCTCCTTCTTTCTTTTTTTTCATTGGTTTATTTCATTTCTTATAACATTTAATACATTTTTCTTTCTTTCTTTCTTTCTTTCTTTCTTTCTTTCTTTCTTGCTGTTCTATTAAACCCTCTATTTACTCAAACTTTCTTTCTTTCTTTCTTTCTTTCTTTCTTTCTTTCTTTCTTTCTTTCTTTCTAATGCCTTTGTTACTTTGTTAGTTACTTTCTTTTTGATGTTTTTTTCTTTCTTCCTGTCTATTATACTGTTTCTTTCTCTAAAATTCTTTCTTTCTTTCTTTCTTTCTTTCTTTCTTTCTTTCTTTCTTTCTTGTTTATTTTCGCTTGTTTAGTTTTTTTAATTTGATTACATTCGTTTACATTTTTTGAAAAACTTTTCAAAATTTCTTTTCCGTTCTTTTCTTTCCTGAAAAGAAAAACGTTTTTAGATGAACAAATATTGAAAAAATATCAGGAATTTCTTTTGCCATAAACTGATTGTAGGTGTGTAATATACTTAACTGATTCTACGTGATTCTCTCACCAGATGTGGATATGTTTAAAAAATATTTATGATAACACGACAAACGAAAAGTGGTTGAAGTATAATTGAAGTAAAATGGAATTGTATTTGATGTCTGTATATATATATATATATATATATATATATATATATATATATATATATTCTTTAAGAAAAAACAACGAAACCAATCACAAAGGATTATAAATTTATTTCCATCCTGTTACGCATTTTTGAAATTTCCAAAAACACGAAAAAAAATTATTGGTACATTGAGCAATTTACCAGGAAAATTTAAATATTCATTCATGAATAATTTCTTGTCCTGATGGAATTACTCCTAACTCCGGTTTAACTGGACTAAGTATACTATATATATATATATATATATATATATATATATATATATATCTCACAAATGAATATTAACCATTTCTTTATATTAGTCTTTCTTTCTTTCTTTCTTTCTTTCTTTCTTTCCTTTTATTCGTTCATCCTTTCATTACGACTGTCTTACTATCATTTATTTTTTTCTTTCATTCATCCTCTCTTTCTTTACATTCGTTAACCGTGCTTCTTTTCATTTATTCTTGCTTTCTTTCTGAACGTTCCTCTTTCTTTCTTTCTTTCTTTCTTTCTTTTTTGTAATTCACCCACTTTTCATTCTTTTTTCATATTTTTCTTTCCTTCTTTACGCTTTTCTTTCTTTTATTCCTTCTTTAATTCTTTCTTAATGTTCGTCCTCTTTCTTTCTTTCTTTCTTTCTTTCTTTCTCCCACTTTAGCTTCTATCTTACTTTCTTTCTTTCTTTTATGCTTTATGGTAAGGGAATCGTATATTCTTTTATATCTCATTCTTTTTTTTTGACTCTGTTCTTTCTAATTCTGTTTTATAACCTTTCTTTCTTTCTTTCTTTTTCCCACTATTAGCTTCTTTCTTTCTTTCTTTCTCTCTAGAATCTTTTATTTTATGTAATATTATTTGTTTGTTGGTTTCTTTCTTTCTTAATTTCTTAGTCGACTCCCTTATTTTGATTCATATTCTTTCTTTCTTTCTTTCTTTCTTTCCAGAATATCTTGTTTTATGTAATATTGTTTGTTTGTTTCTTCGTTTCTTTCTTACTTAGTCGACTCCTTTGTTTTGATTCTTATTCTAATTTCTTTCTTTCTTTCTTTCTTTCTTTCTTTCTTTCTTTCTTTCTTTCTTTCTTTCTTTCTTTCTAGAATCTTTTATTTTAAGTTATATTGTTTGTTTCTTTCTTTCTTTGTCGACTCACTTGTTTTGATTTAAATTATAACTTCTTTCTTTCTTTCTTTCTTTCTTTCTTTCTTTCTTTCTTTCTAGAATATCTTGTTTTATGTAATATTGTTTGTTTGTTTCTTTGCTTCTGTTTTTTACTAAGCCGACTCCCTTGTTTTGATTCATATTTCAATTTCTCTCTTTCTTTCTTTTTTTTCCTTCTTTCTTTCTTTCCATTCAACTTTACTTCTTTTTTATTCTTTCATTCTTTTTTTATCGATGTCTTTCCTTCATACATTCTTTCTTTCTTTACATTCAGCTTTCTTTCATTTTTGTTTTTCATTCATTCTTTCTTTCTTTTTTACGTTCATCATTCTTTTTATTATTTTTTGCCGTTTTGCTTAATGTTCATTTTCTTTCTTTCTTTCTTTCTTTCTTTGGAGCATCATTTGATTTTTTAAAAACATTTCTGTAGTATCTTTATTTTTTTCATAACATCATTTTTTCAATATCTTTTTTTCTTTCTTTCTTTCTTTCTTTCTTTCTTTCTTTCTTTCTTTCTTTTACTCTTAGCTTCTTTCCTTCTTTTTTTTACTCTTAGCTTATTTCTTTCTTTCTTTCTTTCTTTCTTTCTTTCTTTCTTTTACTCTTAGCTTCTTTCCTTCTTTTTTTTACTCTTAGCTTCTTTCTTTTATTCTTAGCTTCTTCCCTTCTTTTTTTTTTTTTACTCTTAGCTTCTTTCTTTCTTTCTTTCTTTCTTAGCTTCTTTCCTTCTTTTTTTTTTTTACTCTTAGCTTCTGTCTTTCTTTCTTTCTTTTTTATTCCTAAGTAAGAGAACACAATGAAGAGCCATTGGTTGGGACAGTTTTTGCTGCAATGTCGTCCGGTGAGAATTAGGTGGGCTAAGACTTAATTTCACAAACTAGTTCGCCAGCTGACCCAAGTATTAAAAGGAAACGTACGTGGATATCGGAGAAAATTAGGCAGCAATCAACTTCGTCTGTCTATCTCTACTACCCCAACCCAACCTCCCGCGTGATGCGCACCATATCTCTCAGACCAAAGTAGGTAGGTCGTTATAATGGTATTATCATCGACATTTTTTCTTTGATCATTTTTATTTTGACTTTTTGAAATATTCTTGAAGGCCAAGCAAGTATCTGCAGCCGAGGGTCCAGCAGAATATCAATCCGTCGCAATAAATTCATTTGCCTTCTCCCTTTCTTTCTTCACGGTCTTTCTTTCTTTCTTTTTTTCTTTTGTTACCCGTATCCAAAGTGGCCATAACTTTTGTGATTCCTTTCGTGGAATTTTGCAAACGGAATTAATAAAAACAAGTAAAAAGCACCCACTCAATGTAGAGATTAGTTGACAGAATTACCTCAGCCAATCAGATGCTGCATCATCTGAAAACCATTTTGACAGAAATGAAACATCAAAGGAGACATTTGATATAACAGCGAAGATTCCTTTATGTCAATTTAGAACTCAAAGAAAGAATAATTTTCTCAATATTTCCTTTCTTTCTTTCTTTTTTGTCTTCACCTTTTTACTGTTTTTCCTCTTCTTTATTTCTTTCGTCCATTTTTTCTTTATCCCTTTTCCATCTTTTTTCTTTCTTTCTGTCTTTTTTTTTTATTTTTTTAGCCTATTTAGTCCATTTCTTCCTATTTCTCTTTTTGCTTTTCTTTCTTTCTTTCTTTCTTTTTTCCCTCTATTTATTGATTCATTTTCATCTATCTGTCTATCTTTTTTCTTTCTTTTTTATCTTGTATTCCCCACTTATTTGTCTTCTTTCTTTCTTTCGTTCTTTTTCTATTTTTTCTTCACTGTCTTTCACAGCTTTCTTTCTTTCTTTCTTTCTTTCTTTCTTTTTTTCTTTCTTTCCCAAATATTCTTCTTTCTTCTTTTTGTTCTTTCTCCATTTCTTCTTCAGTATCTTTTTTGTTTTTATTTCCTTTTTCCTCTTTCTTTCTATCTTTCTTTCTTTCCCAACTTTTTAGTCTTTTTTCTTTTTTGGTCTTTTTCCATTTTTTCATTATCTTTTTGTCTTTATTTCCTTTTTCCTCTTCTTTCTTTCTTTCTTTCTTTCTTTCTTATTTTTTCCACTTTTTCGTATTTTTTTGTTCTTTTTCTATTTCTTTTTCAATATCTTTTTTGTCTTTCTTTTCTTTTCCTCTTGCTTTCTTTCTTTCTTTTTTGTTCTCTTTCCTTTTTTTCACTATCGTTTTTGTCTTTTTTCTTTTTTTCCTCTTCTTTCTTTCTTCCTGTTTTTCTTTCTTTCTTTCTTATACCACTTTTTCGTCTTCTTTCTTTTTTGTTCTATTTCCATTTCTTTTTAACTATATTTTTTGTCTTTATTTCCTTATTCCCTCTTCTTTCTTTCTTTCTTTCTTTCTTTCTTGTTTTTGCTTTTCCCACTTATTCGTCCTCTTTCTTTTTATTATTCTTTTCCCATTTCCTCTTCACTGTCTTTTTGTCTTTATTTCCTTTTTTCTTCTTCTTTCTTTTTTCTTTCTTTCTTGTTTTTCCCATTTTTCGTCCTTTTTCTTTTTTTTGTTCTTTTTCCATTTTTTCACTATCTTTTTAGTCTTTATTTCCTTTTCCTCTCTTTTCTTTCTTTCTTATTCCACTTTTTTGTTTTCTTTCTTTATTTTATTCTTTTTCCATTTCTTTTTTACTATTTTCTTTGTCTTCCTAATTTCCTCTTCTTTCTTTCTTTCTTTCTTTGATTGGGTGATTTTATTGACTAATTGATCAATTTAAACTGCATGTCCCCCTATCTTGTGTAATATTATACTTCGATGTTAAATAATCACGTTAATTGTAAGTCCATATTTACATTTTTTCCGTTGTTTCAAGATTCTTTTTCTTCTTCAAACGTGGTGCGATAGACAACAACTATGGAAGGCAGTAATTACTGGGGATACGGTTCCAAGACTAAGCATTCCTATCCGAGGTCGCGGTTAATCACCTGAAGAAGGCCAGAGGTGAAATTTGGCCGAAACGTAGTGAAGAAGAAACAACACAAAAACTACCAAGATGAGGACAAAAAGTCTGCAATAAATAAAAAAATTAATTCTCCGAAAGATATTGTTTTTATTCTTCGTAAAAAGCTTGTGAGAATTTTTGAAAGAAGCTACAAAAATAACATGAAAGTAACTTGATATTAGAATTTTCCCTCATGGTGTCGCATCACTAACCAAACAATAAATCTGACTCTAAATTTCAACAGGTGGTCTGAATTCCAAGATTTTAATAGTTGTATCAATATGACAAACAACTATGCATTTAATACAAATAAGATTATCTTTATATCATCAAAAGGCATGAATAATCAATGCTCGTATTGTTATCTTAAAATAGCTCAGGTTATTTTGAAAGGCGCAAGAGGGCGTGTCTTGAAGATATTTCTTATCGGTGAAAAACATGGGAATTGTTCCTTTGTTTCAAGAATCCATCTGTTTCAAGGTAATGATATAGATGCACAAATATGAACAATCTATCTATCTATCTATCTATCTATCTATCTCAGTCTTCATATCTATCTATCTATCTATCTATCTATCTATCTATCTCAGTCATCCTATCTATCTATCGATCTATCTCAGTTTTATTTTTACCTTCTCCCCTCTCATAGTGTCTTTCATGCTGAAAGAACCCGACTAAGCCGAGTACTTTTGTCGAAAGGTAAAAGTCTCAAGTTTATATATTATCCAATATGAGATGATCATCAGATAATCTTTATCGGATAACGGAAAATCCGAACTTTCTGCCACGCAGAGAATTTTTGTCTTCATTTCAAATTACCTCGGAATGATGCTGTTCCGAATAGAAAGTTGATACTGCTATGAATTGAAAGAATATCGTAGAAAATAAGATAAAGAAAACATAATCAGGAGTCAAATTTAGCCATCCTCAGTTAAAAAGAGAAACTAACATATTTGAAAATCAACAAAAACTTCTAAAAAGAAATCACTACTCGTGTCAAAATCCAGACACTAAAATAAGTTTTTATTTATGCGCGTAATTCTTCAAAAATGTAATCTTACCCGGTGATCACAGAATCGTTTAATGAGCCAGTCGACAAGGGGGGGTGCATAATACACCGGCTCCATCTCGGCAGAAGAGTAAGACTCTCCCCAACGAGTGTCATGTGGCCCAGTAAGCTGGGGGGGAGCAGAATACACCGGCTACATTTCGGCAGAGGGATAAGACTGCCCAACGAGTGTCCTTGATATGACACTAAACAATCTGATGGTGATGCACCAGTAATGCTGGAGCATTGGGAAATGCAGAGTACCCCTTCATTGCCATCACTCCCAGGTCTACTCTGCCTCAAAGTGGTAGCACCTGATAGGATTCTACCTCATGGCCCAATAAAACTGTTTGACTCTGAAACTGAGTGCGAACGAATGAATTATGCTAAACTGAATTGTTTGCAATAGAATTGTTTGTGCTTTTCACTGTGTCTAAACCAATGACTGGTGTTTAATTGAATTCTTTGGGATACATAGCAATACTTAGAACTATTCAACTTTGTCGACATGCTAAACTGATTTGTTTGAAACTGAACTGTTTGATCATTTTACTGTGTATAAACAAATGGCGTATGTTTAATGAATTGTTACAGATACATAGCAATATTTGAAAACATTAAACTATGTCCAAACAAAGGATTAATAGCAAATAGAATTATTCGTATGAGATTGAAATGAGTGAAACTATTCAACTGTGTGGAAAAAATGAGCACAGGTTCGTCTAAAAATATTATCTACCAAATGTTTTGAGATCATGTATATTTAATATATATGTATTAAAAAGATTTGGCATTAAATAATCGCCAATGGTTGATATGCCATAAAACCCAACCAAACCAAATCGTATATATTTACTATATATGTATAAAGAGGATTTGGCATTAAATAACCTAAAATGGTTGATATGCCATAAAACCCAACCCAACTAAATCATATATATTTACTATATATGTATAAAGAGGATTTGGCATTAAATAATCTACAGTGGTTGATATGCCATAAAACCCAATCAAACCAAATCGTATATATTTAATATATATGTATAAACAGGATTTAGCATTAAATAACCTAAAATGGTTGATATGCCATAAAACCCAACCCAACTAAATCATATATATTTACTATATATGTATAAAGAGGATTTGGCATTAAATAACCTAAAATGGTTGATATGCCATAAAACCCAACCCAACCAAATCATATATATTTAATATATATGTATAAACAGGATTTGGCATTAAATAACCTACAATGGTTTATATGCCATAAAATCCAACTAAACCAAATCATATATACAGTAGCGTCCAAAACTAAGGGACAAAATTTTCAAACCTAATATTTGTTAGAAATAACAACTGTGAAAAGCTGAAATTTTGACAACTGATAGTCGTTATCATCCATAATAACATACTAAAATTTGAATCATTTGCAAAGGATAGAAAAAGAATTATAACAATTATTTATTTATTTTCAAATTTGAAACGTTCAAAAGTAAGGGACAAAATTGGGAAAAACAATGTAAACAGCCAAAAAACAATAAAAATACATGTACAATCAATATTTAGTAAATGAGCCCTTGCTCTCAATGACAGCTGCACATCGACTACAAGAACGAATCAGTTCTTGACAATCCTCGATACTAATTTTAGACCATTCTTCTTGAAGCTTCACCCACAAATCCTCCGTGTTAGTGGGAGTTCTTTCCATAACTTTCACTCCTAAGGTCTTCTAAAGATTTTCTATTGGATTTAAGTGAGGACTTTGCGGTGGCCAATCCATAATTTCGAAATCTTGCTCGCTAAGGTAACTCATTACCACCTTTGCCTTGTGACATGGGGCATTATCTTGCATAAAGGTAGCCCTATCGAAACCTGAATTCTGTATGATTGGCACAACATGATCTTGAACAATGTTTTTATAGATCTGCGCGTTTACACGAGTTTGTAACCGGACAAGAGGCGTTGTACCTTGGCTAGAAAACATTCCAAATACCATGACGCTTCCGCCCCCAAACTTGACAATTTGCTTAGTACACTTTGCACTTAATCTTTCACCAATACGTCTCTTTACATTGTTTTTTCCATCATTTCCAAATAAATTAAACTTGCTTTCATCACTGAAAAATACTTTTGCCCAATTTTCATGTCCAAATTACATACCTGTTTGCAAACTCTAATCTCTCCTTATTCCTCGAACTAACAAGTGGTTTCTTCCTTGGGGTTCGATTAAACAGCCCTATTTCTTGCAGTCGTCTAGAAACAGTCTGTCTTGACACATTAACACATGAGGTACTATTCATAACCCTTTTAATTTCTGTGCAAGACTTAAAACGGTCCTTTAATGACATACGCTGTATTATTCGATCTTTTCTTGCCGAAGTTTTGCGGGGTCTGCCGGTTTTAAAAGCACTAACTATTTTGCCAGCATCATTGTAGGATTTAACAACCCTGCCTACAACACTCTTGGAACGTTTCACTTTCTCTGAAATCTCTCTAATGGTGTGCTTTTCCTTGTGTAGCTTCACAATAGCTTGTCTCACAGAGTAATCAAGTTTTTGGTGTTTCGCCATGGTACCGGCTGATGCAACGTTTACAAATGACTAAGTAAGACTTATTTTTTCGAGGAAATCAAAAAATTTGAATATAGCATACTGTTTACATTAATTTTCTCAATTTTGTCCCTTACTTTTGGACGATCCTATTTTGAAAATAAATAAATAAATAATTTTTATAATTCTTTTTCTATTCTTTGCAAATGATTCAAATTTTAATATGTTATTATGGATGATAACGACTACCAGTTGTCAAAATTTCAGCTTTTCACAGTTGTTATTTCTAACAAATATTAGGTTTTAAAATTTTTTCCCTTAGTTTTGGACGCTACTGTACTGTTGTGTGAGGAATTATGAGAAGAGTAATCTTGTTGATGGAGTATTCTTGGAAAGGTGACCTTTTTTATGCTGGTTTTGGTTGGTTGGTTAGGTTTTACGGCATATCAACCCTTGTAGGTTATTTAATGCGAAATATTGCTGATATATATGTATATAATTTGTAAAGGAATAGTTTGTAGGTTATATAAGGATGTGTCTCATACTTGATCCTGATATACTTGCCGGTAAAAGTGTTTGCCAATGGTTCGGGAGACCCGGATTCAGTCCCAGGTCGAGTCATACCCAAGACTTTAAAATTGGTATTTGATACCTCTTTGCATAACACTCAGTAATATAAGGTACGTATCAAGGGTAAAGTGAAGCAATCCAAGGAAAGGAGTAGTGCCCTCCCCTACACATCGGTGTTGTAGCTATTGAAAAGGGAGCCTTCTGGTCGCCCTTGTCTACGGTCGCCAACAACTTTTATACTTGCCGATATTTGAAAACTCTCTAAAGAAAAACCTTATATATATATATATATATATATATATAAAGGAAAAGGGTTGCAAGAAAAAGTTCTCAACGACACTAGAGTAGAGAAGGGATACAACCTGGAAGAATATCAAATCATGAACACTGGGCGTTCGTTACAATAAGGTTCACGTCGAGTGCCCAGTCCTCAGACGGAAAAGTGAAAAAAGCGTCCAATCAGTCGGAATTCTTATGTACAGGTGACACTTACATACGGAAAAAATGTCCGGTGATCACATGGGCGAGAAACTGACCATATTACCAAGCTCCGTTAATTCTATGTTCACGCAAACGTAACTTATATATATATATATATATATACTCACTTAAAAATTATATATATATAGATATGCATACAGTTATGATAATATACGTTAGATTTTCGGATGAAGATGTGTGAGTACTCTAGAAAGGGTTGAAGCACGAGTAAGCGACCGCAGCCTAGGGCCCCAAGTCTGTCTGACTTAGAGGGGGTGGGGAAGTTGGAGATGGCAGTAAGATTGCAGAGTTTGCTAAGTACGGTGTTCATTTCAGTGCTTCTTTTCGCTTCGATAACCACTTCGTCCATTCGACTGCGTTTCTGCCACCAAAATCAGATCATTTACATTGAAATTAACAAAAGGAACGTCTGCTAACAATTTTCGTTTCTCTTTCATCTCATTTTCTTCAATGAAGAAAAGTTTCCTGAGATTCCAAACTTAACTCTATTCAGATCTATCTATCTATCCCATTCGGTCTCATATCTATCTATCTATCTATCTATCTATCTATCTATCTATCAATTAAGCTAGCTAGCGAGCTAGCTATCAATCATACCCTGTTCATATCCATCTATCTATGATTATAGCATGTTCCTATCTATCTATCTATCTATCTATCTATCTCATTCGGTCTCATATCTATCTATCTCCAAATTTTTCTATCTATCTATCTATCTATCTATCTATCTATCTATCTATCTATCTCATTCGGTCTCATATCTATCTATCTCCAAATTTTTCTATCTATCTATCTATCTATCTATCTATCTATCTATCTCATTCGGTCTCATATCTATCTATCTCCAAATTTTTCTGTCTATCTATCTATCTATCTATCTATCTATCTCATTCGGTCTCATATCTATCTATCTCCAAATTTTTCTATCTATCTATCTATCTATCTATCTATCTATCTATCTATCTCATTCGGTCTCATATCTATCTCCAAATTTTTCTATCTATCTATCTATCTATCTATCTATCTCATTCGGTCTCATATCTATCTCCAAATTTTTCTATCTATCTATCTATCTATCTATCTATCTATCTATCTATCTATCTATCTATCGATGACTGTACAAGTTGGTTTATATCTACCGGCTCGTATTTATATTTGTTACACTCGCTCTATCTCTCTCTCTCTCCCTCTTTCTCTCCCTCTCTCCCTCTCTTCCAAGCACACACTTACATACACACCGATATTGGGTAGGCAGGTTAGGATGTAATCCAGGGAGTTTGTGGAAAGAAAAGATTCGCTTGTATAGTTCAATGAAATGTTAACATGTTTGTTCACGAATGTGTGAGATTTGAGTGAAGACGAAGTCAAAGAGCTTGAAAAGTTGGAGGTCGTTCAGTGCAACAAAAGTAAAACAGAATTCCAATATGGCGGCTGCCCGCATGTACGATTTCGTATTTTTGTGGCTCACTGCCTACACATATCTATATCAATGGATGTAAGCAGTCCAGTATATAAGGCAAATCAATGTATGTAAGGTTACACCTATCGATCTTCTCGCCTGAAAATACCAACACTAATATATATATATATATATATATAGAGAGAGAGAGAGAGAGAGAGAGTCAGTCACATAGGAATTGATAGAAATTGGTGGATAGATATGCAATGACTGTGATAAATAAATACATATGTAGAGATATAGTCATATATATATATATATATATATATATATATAGATAGATAGATAGATAGATAGATAGATAGATAGATTTGAACAAACATTGATAGATTTATCTTAAATGCTACTTACTTCGAGCACATTTTGTCTATGCACTTAATTCAGAGGGGATTTTAAAATTCACATCCATCAAACATTAAACAGTAAGTATTCCAGAGCTAAATTTAATGCACATATTTTTTTTACACGTATGTGTTCATGCCTTTCTTTGGATATATATATGTATATACAAATAGAAGACTTTCTCTGTCTGTCTGTCTGTCTGTCTGTTTATCTCTCTCTCTCTCTCTCTCTCTCTCTCTCTCTCTCAGTGTGCTCATAGAAGCGAGTGATACTGAACACGAGTGTGTATGTGTGTGTGTGTGAGAGAGAGAGAGAGAGAGAGAGAGAGAGAGAGAGAGAGAAATGAGCCTTAGAATTGAAATAGGAAATGGCGGTGATTGACGTCGGGGGTGGCGCGAAATGCTGACGGACTTTAGTTCTACTTAACAATCTTTGCGTTTATTTAAATCTGATTAGATTTCCTTTGAACATTTCCTCTGATAATGTCAGGCATTCTTTTTGCATCTTGATTCAACCTAAGAGTTTATTATTACATAAGATTATTATTATTATTATTATTATTATTATTATTTTTTCCTCTTATTTTCTTCCTTTTCTTGATTTCTTCTTCTTCTTCTTCTTCTTCTTATTATTATTATTATTATTATTATTATTATTATTATTATAGTCTTTTCACATCAGCTAACGCAGATGGTCTTCCACTGGAGTTTGAGTGACACCAAGTCTCCTCAAGTCCCCAGGACTCTTCTCAGTATTTTGGGCGTTCTCAATAATTTTGTTTGTTTGGATGGTCTCCACTCATCCACCAAGTTTCAAGTCCTCCAGACCCTTTAGTAATCCTTTAGTTACTGTTCCAAACGCACCAATTACAATTGGTATCATTGTCACCAGCACGTTCCATAGTTTTTTCGTTTCCCTAGCAAGGTCGAGGTACTTATCCTCCTTTTCACATCCTTTCAGTTTTATTCTGTGGTCAGCCGGGACAGCAAAATCCACAATTTTGCCAGTTCTCTTCTTTTGGTTGATTATTATAAGGTCTGGACATCTGGCCGAGATTAGGTGATCTGTCTGTATGTCAAAGTCCCATAGGAGTTTATGTGTATTATTTTGCTGGACAGTTGCTGGGTTGTGCATATACCATTTGTTCGTATGGTCAAATTTAAATTTCTTGCACATCTCCCAGTGGATCACCTTGCCGACTCAGTCGTGTCTAGACTTATATTCATTCTGCGCTAATTTGCTGCATTCGCTTATTATGTGATTGATGGTTTCATCTCTCTCATCGCATTGTCTACATTTGTAATTTTGTTGCGTCTTGTCTATTCTCGCTTTGATATGATTGGTTCTTATGGCATTGTTTTGTGCTGCTATTAGGAAATATTATGTTTCTCTCTTCGAGATTCCTTTCTTAGCCACGTCCAGGTTTTGTCGTGTGAGATGTTGTTTATTAGTCGTTTAAAACGCCCATAGAGTTGTTTTCCTTCCAATTTTTGTTTCCTAGTTATTGTCATTCTGTTGTTCATCGTGTTATCAGTATCGTTTCTGATGGCTGTAATGGGCCCTCTATCGTGTTTTTGTATATAGTCTTCGAGTCGTTGTATCGATGCGACAACGCTGTCTTTCATGCTGGCAAGTCCTCTTCCTTCCTCTTTTCTTGATACATATAGTCTGTCAACATTGTCTCTGTGATGTAATGCCTTATGCATTGTCATTAGTTTTCTTGTTCTTTGGTCCATTTGTTTAAGCTCATATCTTATTATTATTATTATTATTTTTATTTCTTCCTCTTATTTTCTTCCTCTTCTTGATTTCTTCTTCTTCTTCTTCTTCTTCTTCTTCTTCTTCTTCTTCTTCTTATTATTATTATTATTATTATTATTTCTTCCTCTTATTTTCTTCCTCTTCTTGATTTCTTCTTCTTCTTCTTCTTCTTCTTCTTCTTCTTCTTATTATTATTATTATTATTATTATTATTATTATTTCTTCCTCTTATTTTCTTCCTCTTCTTGATTTCTTCTTCTTCTTCTTCTTCTTCTTCTTCTTCTTCTTCTTCTTATTATTATTATTATTATTATTATTATTATTATTATTATTATTCCTTGAGAGTTTTTCACATCAGCGTTAACTGGTGGTCTTTCTCTGGAATTTGAGTGACAGCAAGCCTCCTCAAATCTCCAGGACTCTTCTCAGTATTCTAGCTGAACTCAGCAATGCTGTAGTTTGAATTGTCACTACTCGTCCTCTTATTTCCATGTCCTCTATTACTTTTAGTAATCCATTGGTGTCTTTACCAAGAGTACCAATAACAACTGGTATAAACGTCATTTTCATGTTCCACAGTTTCTTACAACCTATTCACCGGGGTTCTAACCAAGACCCCGGATGATGACTGGTTGGTTGTTTAGTTTTATGGCATATCAACCTTTTAAGGTTATTTAATGCCAAATCGATTTTTACGAAAATAGTTCCATTTCAAAAAATCTACTTTAGGATAAGTACGCACTTTAAATGTATGTACAGTTTAATCGTGAAAAACATTTCTATTTCAAGCTATTCAGTTTAGTCAAGTAGTTCTAATTCAGCTAATTCAGTTTAGTATAAGTACAGATTTTGCTTACACACAGTTAAATGTCAAAACAGTTCTATATTAGACAAATCAGTTGAGTGTAAGTACAGTTTCAATGCCAAAAAACAGTTCCGTTTCAAATAATTCAGTTTAGCATAAGCACGCAGTTTAAAGGTGAGTACGGTTTAATTGTAAAAGATATTTCTATTTCAAGCTATTCTGTTTTGTAAAATTATCCAGTTTAGCATAAGCATGCCGTTAGTTCTATTTAACCCATAGATAGGACCCTATCAGGTGCTACTACACCGGGCCAGAGTGGACCAGGGAGCAATGGCAATGAGAGGGTACTCCGCATTCCCCAAAACACCAGCATCACTAGAACCTCACTATCAGATTGTTTAGTGTCATATACAGGACAATCATTAGGGGGGTCGGTGTATTCTACAGCCCCAGCTGACTGGGTAAGACCCCGGATGAAGAAAGGTAATGCTTGAATATATATATTATATATATATATATTCCATACACGATCCAATCACATGGATTTTACTTGCCTAGGGAAGATGAGCAGTTCTACAAAGTGCAATACTTATATTGTATAAAGGCTGGGACTCCCAGATATCTAGTTAATGTGTTTATCAGTCCTTTTCTAGATCATACCCAGTGCTCCCACTATTACTGGCACGGTGGTAGTTTTAAGACGCCACAACACAAAAGTAAAAGTCCGTTCCCCGGATGGAGACACTACTTCGACATTATAACAGGTGTACGGCAAGGAGACACATTAGCCCTATACGTCTTTATCAACTGTCTAGACAACGTGCTCAGAACATCTATTGATAAAATGAAAGATAACGGTTTCAAGCTAACAAAGGAATGAAGCAGAAGATACCCCCCGCACAAACAATTACAGACGCCGACTACGCCGATGACATAGCGCTTCAGGCAAATGCACTCAACCAAGCCGAAATCCTGCTATATAGACTGGAACGAGCTTCAGGTATAGGTCTCTTTGTCAATGCATACAAGACGGAATATATGTGCTTTAATCAAACAGGCGACATCTTCACACTTAGCGGTAGCTATCTGAAACTAGTAGACAAGTTCACCTACCAAGGAAGCAGTGTCTCATTAACCGAGAAAGACATCAACGCGCGACTAGCAAAGGCTATTGGTCATATGAAAGTCTGACCAGACCGATAAGATAAAACACACTTTTTTCCAAGCAGCGGTCGTGTCGATACTGCTATATGGATGCACTATATGGACGCTAACAAAACGTATGGAAAAAAAAGCTTGACGGCAAATACACAAGAATGCTGCGAGCAAGTCCTGGAAGCAGCACCCCACAAAGAAGCAGCTGTACGGCCACTTACTACTCATCACGAAAACTATCAAAATTAGACGAACCAGACATGCGAGACGCTGCTGGAGAAGTAGGGACGATTTCATAAGCGACATACTCCAATGGACTCTTTCACATGGACCAGCAAAGGCAGGACGACTAGCTAGAACCTACATACAGCAGCTCTGTGCCGATACAGGATGTTGCCTTGAAGACCTACCGGAAGCAATGGACGATAGAGAAGAGTGGCGAGAAAGGGTCAGGAATATCTATGCTGATGGTGCGACACGATGATGATGATGATGATGATATTTCCAGGTCTTTGTATTTACTAAATATATTCTTCAATTGATATGTAATTTTTTTGGTATTGCAATTGCAATTAGAAGGCATGTTTTTTATAGTCCTAAAACTCTATAGCTGCTCTATTGGTTTATTAGTTTGAATGGTAAAGTCCCAGAAAATAGTATCTTCTTTTGTTTCTATTATTGGTTCTGGTTGGTGCTTATATCATTTTTCACAATTCAATATTCCAAAGTATTCGCATACTTTTCAATGACTATTTTATAATGCCTTTCTTTATATTCAATGGTTATCGTTATTGTTGTTGTTGTTATGTTGTTGTCGTTGTTCTGTTGTTGTTGTTGTTTTATTCCTTGGCAGTTTTTCACATCAACGTTAGCTGATAGTCTTTCACTGGAGTCTGAGTAAGAACAAGACTCCTCAAGTCTCCAGGAATCTCCTCAGCATTTTGGCCAATCTCAGCAATGCTGTATTTGGGATGGTCTTGGCTCGCCCTCCGATTTTTAACTCTTTTCAAGCCTTTGAGACTGTTACAAGTTCGCCAATTACAATTAGTATCAGTGTGACCATCAGGTTCCGTAGTTTTTTTAGTTCTCTTGCAAGGTCCTAGTATTTCTATAACTGTTTTTTTTTTAATTTTCACTCTATGGTCTGCCGGGACGGCAAAGTCCCTTATTTGGCAGGTTCCCTTTTTTTTATTGTTAATTATCACTAGGTCTGGTTTTCTAGCCAGCATTAGAGGATCTATTTGTATCTCAAAATCCCAGAAAACTTTGTGCCTCCTGTTCTCCGGGATGGATTCTGGTTTGTGTTTAGACCATTTGGTAATATGGAGAAATTTTTGTTTTTTGCATAATTCCCAGTGGATCACCTTCCCTACCCAGTCATGTCTAGTCATGTACTCTTTCCGTACTAATTTGCTGCATTAGCTTATTATATTATTTATCCTTTCGTCTCTATTACCACATAACCTACACTTGCTATTCTGTTGTTTCCGATCAATTTTCGTTTTGATAGTGTTGGTCCTTATGGCGTTATTATTATTATTATTCATCAGAGTTTTTCAAATCAGCGTAAGCTGATGGTCTTTCACTGGAGTTTGAGTGACAGCAAGTCTCCTTAAGTCTCCAGGACTCTTCTCAGTATTCTGGCCGTTTTCAATAATGTGGTTGTTTGGATGGTCTCCACTCGGCCACCAACTTTCAAATCCTCCAGGCCCTTTAATAATCCTTTAGTTACCGTGCCAAAAGCACCAATCACAATTGGTATAATTGTCACCTTCATGTTCCATAGTTTTTTCAATTCTCTTGCAAGGTCGAGGTACTTATCTCTCTTTTCACATTCTTTCGACAATTTTGCAGATTTTCTTTTTTTTTGTTGATTATTATAAGGTCTGGTCTTCTGGCCGAGATTAGTTGATCCGTTTGTATATCAAAGTCCCAAAGGAGTTTATGGGTGTCATTTTCTAGGACAGGTGCTGGGTTGTGCACATACCATTTGTTGGCATGGTCAAATTTCATCATTATTATTTTATGTGAGTTTTTCGCACCAGTTTAAACTGGTACCTTTATCATGATCCGAAAACTTGACCAATAGATAGGATTCTACTCTATTACCACTGAACAATGATTCTGAGATGACTTATAAACATCTTCGAGAGGGTAAAGTTCATAGATCGTTGGTGGCTATTTACCTCTCACAACAACCCAATTATTAAAGCCTTGTTTTCCAGTGACAAAAATAAATAAATAAATAAATAAAAAGAAAGAAATAGTGTAGAGGAGAAAATCAGGACTTTGGTTTCCAATTGAGAAAATTTCGAGTAGATGTCTACTTTATATGGTGAAACAAAAAAGATAAAGATATGATTTAGCTAACCTGACCTTCATAAGTTAAGAATCCAGTTTTGCAATATGTATATTATGTAAATCGTGGCCTTACGCTGAAGATAAAATAAAAAATTTTGGAATTTTTGCAGATGCTGAGGTCAAAAGCTAAAACTATTTGTTAGTCATGCACTTGACCTTCCTTAAGTTATAATTTGGTCAGGTTTCTCTAAGTTTAATGGCATATCATCCCTTGTGGTTTGTTTAATGCCAAAGCTATCCTTATAGAAGGACAAAAGTCGTGCTATTTAACCCCTAACTGGGGGTATAAGGGATTTTATGCCTTTCCCAAGGGTATTTTTGTCCAAAAATGATCGTAATAGCTCGACTGGAATCCGAAGTCAATTGCTACGATATTGCAGTCCAGTACGTTAGTCACTGCGCCACGGAGACTTGATCTTCCAAACGATCAGACAAAATGAATTGGTGAGTTCTACAAAAATTATCATCTTCCTTAACTGTCTTCTTCGTCGTTTCATTCTTTTAAAACTTCATGACGTTTCATAATCTTAATGAACATCATCGTCATCCATATTTTGATTGAGGGTAATGGCGATCTGTTTATTTAGGGGATTCATTTGATTTCTTTATGCTGCAGAGATGACCTGCCAGGAGAGATAGGGATGGATGGGGAGAGAGAGAGAGTCAAGGGACTCAGTACTATCAACATGATTTGATGATGATGATAAGATATATGATACTTTATAAAATATTGTTATACTTCCCTGACCTTTTGGCTGGGCTGTCTGGCATTCGTGTTGGATGGGGTATCGAACAATGGCAGATTCGAGGCTGAAAGGCCCCCAACTTCGGTTGGGCCACCTTCGGGTGGGCGAGCTGCCACCTTTGTCCCCTATGTATAGCACTAAACATTGCTGACTAGTTTAAGCTATAACCCGGCATACATGCCCGGATCCAAATTTGGATTCGTGCAACTGCTTGCCTCATTTGAGCTACATTGCACTTAGTGGGTCGATGAGCAGCACAGAGCAGCAGGGTTCGAATTTCGACTCGTTCCCGACCTTCCCCTCCCCTTTATCCCCACTTTAATCGGCCTTCGGGCTTTTGACCTTGTGTCAAGTCCTGTCTGGTGGGAGGCAGCGACAAATACAATACTTCTTTGGCTTTTGACGGGCTAACCAAGAGTTTGATATTTAATTGATTGCCTGGTCTCAGGGAGTTTTCCCCGAGAATAGCACTTGCTTGGTTCACTCTGTATCGTTTGGCGCCTGAGGGGCCCCAAAATGGTAATCCCAAGAGAAGCAAATATTTCTGTGACGGACATGCATGGGTCTCGATTTGAGCGTGATCCCGCCACTATAAAAATGACCTTGTGCCAAATCGGGCCAGGTGCGAGATTGGATAAATCCATAGATCTATACTTTATATTATTTTACGTTTCTTAATTTATGATTTTACCTTTTGGAAATTGTAAGGTGTCTTGTGTGGCGCAATGGTTAACGATCTCAGCTGAGAGGCCATTACTAGTGAGTTTAATTCTCACTAAGAGCCCAATTTTCTTAACCTTGTGTAACATCTAAATTAAAAAAAAACACAGGTTGTTGGAAGCGCTCGTAGTGTAATGGTTATCATAGTAAGTAATAAACACGGCAATGTGAGTTCAAATCCTGAACAAGGCTCTTTGCATTCCACATAGCACTAATACCCTTGGGAAAAGCAATGAATCCAACTATTTTCTTCCCAGCTGTGGGTAAATAGTAAAGCAGTCGGGGCTGTTTAGCCTTGCCTAGGAAACCAGACTACGAGATGGAAAACTCTGCGTTCAAATCTGTTAAACTTCATTTAAAAATTGACATTGTTTCTCATCAGTCGGCTGGGAGGTGTAGAGTACACCAACTGCATCTCTGTAGAGAAGTAAGTCCCCCACCCGCCAACGAGTGTTCTGAATATGGCACTAAACATCTGACAATGAGATTCAGTAATACTGAAACTTTGGGGGAATGCAGAATGTCGCTTCATTGATATCGTTCCCAGGTCCACCCTGGCCCGGAGTGATAGATCCGATCTATGGGTCAAATAGATGTTTGCCATTTAAACTGATAATTATCTGGTTTTCATAATAAGTCACGTGGCTCAATCCGACGCCAAGGTGCGGGGGTAGCTTTTTATTGCCGCAATTCCAAGATCCAGTTTGACCTGGAGTTTTATTTGTTAGGGTCACGCCTATGGGTCAAAGAGACCTGTTTAAAAGTCATTCCTATTCGATAGGACCGTGTAAAAAAGCTGATATGAACGAACACAAAATTCGGTTTTTTAAATCCTGGACATAAAAAATATTTCTAGGTGGGTTGATATCTCGTTTAAATCAATCAATCAATCAATCAATCGGTTAAACTGAAAAAAGGTCAAAAAGTATTGATACAGAAGTTTTCATTGTTTTCTCTAAATCTAAAATTCAAATGAAGAGTGTGACAATGCTGATGATGTATAGACGTCTAAACTGCTGTCTAGACGGTCAGTATCAAATCCCGATACTTTCTGAATAGCAGTTTATTCTTGACGAAGCATATTGTCCGCACGGCATTATGGCCGAAAAAACAAAAAACAAAAAACAAAATTAAACACAGCGAGATATTAACTGGAGTTTAATTTGATTCTGTAATATTTGAGCATCGGTAGAACTATTTTGTTGTATACAATTGTCTGAGAGAAAACAAGAATTTTAAAGTTTTATAATTAGTTAATTCATTCGGCTATGAGAGATAAAAATCGTAAGTCGGGCCGCTATAATGTGGAGATCATTTCTCTTCATCTCTCTCTCTCTTTCTCTCTCTCTCTCTGTATATATATATATATATATATGATCGTATCGGAGAGCTTGTAAGTGTGTAGACAAGCAGGTCGATGTGTCCGTAAAAAGGTTTCCGCCTCTCTGCACAAACAGGATCACCCGTTGTTCCTGTGTGGTTGCTGGATAATCCTGGTATTCCGAATGTCAGCTCGAATGATAAGTGCGCCACTCTTTTTTTCATGCAACATCAAACAAGAAGAAGAAGAAGAAGAAGAAGAAGAAGAAGAAGAAGAAGAAGAAGAAACTTAAAGGAAGATGATAAAAAGAAGAAAAAGGAGAAGAAGAAGGAGAGAAAGAATCGGATGAAAGAAGAAAGAAGTAAAAGGTAAAAGAACAAACGATAGAAGAAGAAGAAGAAGAAGAAGAAGAAGAAGAAGAAGAAGAAGAAGAAGAAGAAGAAACTTAAAGGAAGATGATAAAAAAGAAGAAAAAGGAGAAGAAGAAGGAGAGAAAGAATCGGATGAAAGAAGAAAGAAGTAAAAGGTAAAAGAACAAACGATAGAAGAAGAAGAAGAAGAAGAAGAAGAAGAAGAAGAAGAAGAAGAAGAAACGAACAAACGTAGAGGAAAATGAGGAAGAAGAACAAAACGAAGACGAAGATGAAGAAATGGATGAATGAATAAAGATGTAAAAGGAAAAGCAGAAACGAAAGAACGATTGAAGAAGGAAAAAAAACGTAAGAATGAACAAAGAAGAAGAACGAACGAACAAACAAACAAGAAGGGAAAGTGAAGGAGGAGGATAAACAAGACCAAGAATTAAACGAATGAAGAAGAAGGAGGAGGAGGTGAAGGAAGAGCGAAAAGACTTAGAGAAAGATGAAGAAGAAAAAGAAAACGGAGAAGAAGGAGAAGGAGAAGAACAGAAAGAAACGGATGAAATAAGAAAGAAGTAAAAGGTAAAAGAAGAAAGGAAAGAACGAATGAAGAAGAAGAAGAAGAAGAAGAAGAAGAAGAAGAAGAAGAAGAAGAAAAAGAAGAAGAAGAAGTGAAAAACTTAAAAGAAGAAGAAGAAGAAGAAAACGGAGAAGAAGTGAAAAACTTAAAGGAAGACGAAGAAGAAGAAAACGGAGAAGAAGAAGAAGGAGAAAGAGAGAAAGAAACGGATGAAAGAAGAAAGAAGTAAAAGGTAAAAGAAGAAAGGAAAGAACGAATGAAGAAGAAGAAGAAGAAGAAGAAGAAGAAGAAGAAGAAGAAGAAGAAGAAGAAGAAGAAGAAGAAAGTCGAGAGAAAAACGTTTTAAGACGACTGAGATAAAAGAAAACATTTAGAAATTGTGTAGAAAAAAGATAAAAGCGAAAAAAGAAGAAAATACAATGAGAAAGAAAGACAATAATATAGAAAAGATTTCTGAGGAAGAAATAGAAGGCAGGAAAGATGTTTAAGAAAACCATCTCATAAAGAAAGAAGAAGACACACGCCGATTTTTGCGGTGATGCATCAATACAAGGAATCGAGGACGATATTAAGATGATCAAAGAAAGATGAATTACAGCAGTCAATAGCATCATTGACAACATAAGTAAAAGTAAAGTTGTCTCCCTTTAGTCGAGGGCGACCCGAAGGCTCCCTTTTCAATAGCTACTACACCGAGGTGTAGGGGAGGGCGCTATTCCTTCCCCTGAATTGCTCCACTTTACTCTTTATACGTACCTTATAATGCTGAGAGTTAAGCAAGGAGGTATCAGGTACCATTTTAAAAGTCTCTGGTATGACACGACATGGGATTGAACTCAGGTCTCCCAGACCATTGGCGAACACTCTACCCTCTAGGCCAACAATAAACATAAGTAAAGACAGAAAAACAACAAAAACCTGAAAAAAAATTGGAAGAAAATCAAGTGTATAGATATTTTAAGTGAGAAGCAGGTAAAATTGTTTAAGTGAAGACTTGAACATGGCTACTATAGCGAAATCTTAAGAGAAAAACAGAGTCTCTTCTAATAGCAGCATAAGACAACGCCATAAGGACCAATTATATTAAAGCGAAAATTGATAAGACACCAAAGAACAGCAAGTGTAGATTATGTGGTGATAAAAACAAAACGATTAATCATATAATTAGCAAATACAACAAATTAGCATAGATTTGCTAAAAGACTCGGCACGACTGGGTAAGAAAGGTGATCCACTTGGAATTGAACCAGAGATTGAAATTTGACCACACAATCGAATGGTATATGCACAAACCAGAATTCGTCCTTGAAAATGAAACGCATAAAATTCTCTTTGAGATACAAAACGATTTACCAAATCACAACCAGAAGACCAGACCTAGTGATGATTTTAAAAAATGTATCTGTCGAATAGTGGACTTAGACATCCTGGCAACCAGCGAGTGAAAATCAAAGAAAGTAAAAAGAGAGACAAGTACTAAAAAACCGTGGAACATATGGGTGACGGTGATACATTTGGAACGGTCCCAAAAGAGTTGGAAAGGAGAATGGGATAGTTTGAAATCGGGAGAAGAATCGAGACCATTCAGTCGACACCATTGTTGAGATCTGCCAGAATACTGATTGGAGTTCTGAAGACTTGCTGTGACTTGCTATCACTCAGACTCCAGTGAAAGCCCACGAACTAACCCTGATACGAAAAAAAACCCAAGGAGTAAAATAATAATTAAAATTCACTTGGACTTGGAGATTCAAACGGATCAACCAATTCAAACTAGAAGACCAGACTTAATTTTGATTAAAACAAAAAAAAAAAAGATCATTTTGTGAATTTAGCTGGCTATGAAAGTGGCAGTAATACCAATCGTTGTTGATCTATTTGGAATAGTCCCCAAAAGGCTCGATGAAGTGGATTTTAGAGGAAAAATTGAATTCATTCAGAAGAGTCCTGGAGACCTGAGGAAACTTGCCTCTGAATCTCCAGAGAAAAAAATCATCGGTCAGAGTTGGTGTGGACAATAATAATAATAATTATAATGTTGAAAAAATTGTGGAACAAATTGAAAAATTGTGGAACATGAAAGTGACAGTGATACCAATTGTAACTGGTGCACTCGGTACAGTCACCAAAGGACTGATATAGAGATTGGAGGACTGGGATATAAGAAGACGAGTTGAAACCACCCAAACTACAGCATTATTAAGATCGGCCAGAATACTGAGAAGAGTCCTGGAAACTTGAGGAGATTTGCTGTCATTCAAACTCCATTGAGAAACCGTCGGCTAATGCTTGCGTGAAAAACACTCAAAGGATTAAAAATGATAAATCAAAGAGGAAGATAAGTACCTAGACTTTACCAGACAACTAAAAAACATTGGAACATAAACGTGATGGTGATACCAATTGTTATTGGTGCACTTGGAACAATCCCCAAAGGATTGGTAAAGGGAGATGAAGACTTAGAAATCAGAGGACAAATAGAGACCATCCAGACTACAGCATTACTAAGATCGGTTAGAATACCAAGAAGAGTCCGGGAAACTTGAGAAGACTTGCTGTCACTTGAACTCCAGGGAAAAAAAGCATCAGCTAACGCTTGAAACTGTTCGAAACCAAACTCTGCAGAAGAAATCACACCAAAGAAATAAACATCTGGCTAGTTTCCCTTTTTAAGATACTCGGGGCCAGTGTTAAAATGAACTTAGGAAAAACTCAGACAAATGTTCAAGGAAACTGATGACTATACAGAAGGCGTTACGCTTGAGAAATTCCAATGACAGATGACATGAGTCAAGAAAAGAAGAAGGACGCATTGAGGATTGAGTAGATGTATCAATACAAGACCTGTTCAGATTGCACATAAAAAGACCTGGACATGGCTAAGAAAAGGAAATCTCAAAAGAGAAACTGAATCTCATCTATTAGTTCAAAACAACGTCATAAGGATCAATTATATTAAAGTGAAAGATGAAACTGAGGAGCAAATGTAGGTTATGTGAAGAAAGATAGGAAACGATTAATCTCATAATAAGTGAATGTAGCTAACCAACACAAAAGGAATACAAGATTAGACACGACTGGGTTGGAAAGCTGATGAGCTGGGAATTGTGCAAGAGATTAAAATTTTACCATACAACCAAATGGTTCATGCACAAACCAGAATTCGTCCTAGAGAATGAGACATAAGAAATTCTCTGGAATTTTGAGATACAAACGAATCACCCAATCTCGGCCAGACGACCAGACTTCGTGATAATTAACAAGAAAAGACAGTTTGCCGTTCAGTAGATTTTATCGCTCGGGCAAGCCACAGAGTAAAAGTAAAAATAAGTGAAAAGACAAACAAATACTAAGACCTCGCCTGAGAACTAAAAGGCTGTGGAACATGAGAGTGACGGTGATAGTAACTTTAGCCGGTGCTCTTGAAACGCTTCCCAAAGTATTGGATGAATTTGAAATTGGAGGAAGAATTGAGACACTCCAGATTACAGCCTTGTCAAGAATGCCAGTGGATTCCTGGAGACTGGAAGAGACTCGCTGTCACTCATATTCCCGCGACGAATCACCAGCTGACGGTGGTGTGAAAAACTAGCAAAAACTAACATAACATAATACGCAGTAAAGCATCAGCAACCTATCTTGATGAATAAAAAAAACAAATTAAACGACACAAACGTTTAACTAACATTAAATGAATGAAAGCGAGAATTGACTTATTCACAACAAATCAAATATATCTAACATAGACTTTGTTAGAAGTAACAAGAAAGGAGATAACTCCAAGGTTAATGAAGAGTTATCCCACATGGAAATGGGAGCATGCCTCGTGACCGCTGACGTCATAGGAACAACGCAAGGATGGCGGACTGACACTGAACACATGAAAACCTCTCTCTTTCCATTTTCCACAAATTCCAGAGTAGTGACCATTAAGTTATCTTTCGTTACATAATAAAAATACTGTTAACTACTAACAGAGTTTCTTGGTGATTATTTCAATTCAACAAAGACACCAAATGGCATAAACTCAAACACAACAGCCTTATTCACAACAAATCAAATATATTTAATATAAAATGCATATGGAAATATTACGGACGAATTAGCAGAAAAAAAGACTCATTGATTTTACGAATGAAATAAATTCAAAACACCTTACGATGCAAAAATACTGTGTCGTTCTGTTTCATCTAATGGACGATAAGATGTGTTGTTTCATTGGCCACAAAAGCAAACTGATTACTGTGACGACATTAGTATATTCAGGTTGTGGCAATTTTATTTTCTCTTCATGATATTATTGTTTGCTATTGTTATAAAATAAACAGTGCTTAATATTATTGATAAAGAGTTGCTCAATATTATTGATAAAGAGTGCTCAATATTATTGATTGAGCCTTTAAATTTTCACGTTTGGATAACTTAAGTGGAGAGTCAACAGTCACTGGTAACTATCAGTTTCTCGCCAATGCGTTCATCGAACAAAGTCTACCTTAAAAACACGCACACACACACACACACACACACACACATATATATATATATATATATATATATACCAACCCCTCCGCTCGGGCAGGATATGACACAAGGTCAATTTTTAAGCGGAGTTTAACAGGTTTGAATTCAGAGTTTCCCTTCTCCTAGACTAGTTTCCACACAAACGCTGAAGAAATCAGTCTGTCCTACTATTTACCCATAGGGAGAATAATTGGATTCAAATCTTTCCCAAGGGTATTAGTGCTATGTGAAATCCAATCAGTCTCGTCCAGGATTTGAACTCGTGACGCTGTGTCCATTTCCTACGACGATAACCATTTCACTACCTCCTTTATATATATATATATATATATGTGTGTGTGTGTTTCCGTGTGTGTTTGTGCAATTACTTTTAATGCAAAAAGCGTTTTAAATCAGTAAAATTTTCACAGTGCTCTTTGCACCACAACGCTGAGCAATATGACAACAATTCTAATGGTAAAATAGAAAAACAATAAAAACAGGATAAAAACTTACGACTTTGTGTTTCACGTTGCTGATGCTTTGGTGGGCTTGTACACGTCTACATACTAGTACGCTTCGCGATACCAGCTTATGTTAGCATCGGCAACGTGAAACACAAAGTCGTGAGTTTTTCTCATGCTTATAGCTGTGCTATTTAACATTGAAATATATATATATATATATATATATATATATATATATGTATATATATATATATATATAATCTTTAAAACAAATTATGAAATTTCTACGGCGGTTCGGTGTGCTAAATGATTTTTGCCTATGACTAAATGTTTATCTGTTTATTTAAGCGAATCTTCCGTTGGTCTAGAACCTAATGAAGCAAATAAAAAAACAGGATTTAAGACTTCTTGAAGTGTAAAGAGGCAAATATCTTCATAATTCTTGGAATTCCCGCCATTATGCCAAATTCATTCCTAATTACCAATTGATTACACAGTGAGGAATTTCAGCTTCCCTCTTTCGCACAAATTGTTGCTCTTTTCGCTGAAGCGGCTCATTAGGTAAGAATGTGACTTTGTCAAAAGTTGCCTTTCAGTTTTCACTCTCTGTTTTCGAAGTTTGCCATTGGGAGTGGTAGATTATTAGGGGGAGGGTCAAGAGAGTACAGATATTTGTCACTCGACCCACCAAACGAGCGAGTATGGAACAAGGCCGAGTTTTTAGGTTGGTCCAGGCGCTGGGCAGCATTCTACACACGCCTGGCGAGCACAAAAATGCCTCGTGCCTGGACGTGATTTTCTTAAAAAAAAGAGGCGCCTATGGTGCCAGGTGATAAACCTCCAAGGAGGGTTAGAGCGTGGGGTGACGGTGAATTGTGACAACTGGGCTTATCCTTCGATCACGTAAAGCAGTCTCTACCGACCATGACCCACACTTCACCAACGATCTCAGACCAAACGTGTACCTTAAGCAGCTGGTCAGAAAAGGAGGGTCAAGAGGGTACAAGCCGTTTACAAATTGTTAGCAAATATTTATGGAGTTGTCCGTTCGTAGCAACTGGAGATCGGCCAATCAGCGATGACTAGAGCATATATGAAGAGGAGCATGTTATCTGCATTATAAAACGTATTGCAACCTTTGTACCCACAAGACATACCTTTTGTATTAAGAATTCCATAACTGGATGACAAGATGGCTACCCGAATTTGAACAGGGAGAAAATTTGGTAAAAGGATTATATATAGAAATTGCTTTTGATTTTAAAACTTGACCTGCAGCCACGGATTAAAATATCTCTGCTGTTATTCTACAAGGTTGGCTTTGGCATTAAATAACCCATAAAGACTGATATGCCATCAAACAAAGAACCCTAACCAAACCTTGGATAAAAGTATTTGAGAATAGATATTAACAGACTGGCATAGACATATATTAACATTACATAGATAGATAGATAGATAGATATGAACAGAATGAGATAGATAGATAGATAGATATGAACAGAATGAGATAGATAGATAGATAGATATGAACAGAATGAGATAGATAGATAGATAGATAGATAGATAGATAGATAGATAGATAGATAGATAGATAGATAGATAGATAGATATGAACAAAATGAGATAGATAGATAGATAGATATGAACAGAATGAGATAGATAGATAGATAGATAGATAGATATGAACAGAATGAGATAGATAGATAGATAGATATGAACAGAATGAGATAGATAGATAGATAGATAGATATGAACAGAATGAGATAGATAGATAGATAGATAGATAGATAGATATGAACAGAATGAGATAGATAGATAGATAGATAGATAGATAGATATGAACAGAATGAGATAGATAGATAGATAGATAGATATGAACAGAATGAGATAGATAGATAGATAGATATGAACCGAATGAGATAGATAGATAGATAGATAGATAGAGAGATATGAACAGAATGAGATAGATAGATAGATAGATAGATATGAACAGAATGAGATAGATAGATAGATAGATAGATAGATATGAACAGAATGAGATAGATAGATAGATAGATAGATAGATAGATAGATAGATAGATAGATAGATATGAACAGAATGAGATAGATAGATAGATAGATATGAACAGAATGAAATAGATAGATAGATAGATATGAACAGAATGAGATAGATAGATAGATAGATATGAACAGAATGAGATTGATAGATAGATAGATAGATATGAACAGAATGAGATAGATAGATAGATAGATAGATAGATAGATATGAACAGAATGAGATAGATAGATAGATAGATAGATAGATAGATAGATAGATATGAACAGAATGAGATAGATAGATAGATAGATATGAACAGAATGAGATAGATAGATAGATAGATAGATAGATAGATAGATAGATAGATAGATATGAACAGAATGAGATAGATAGATTGATAGATAGATATGAACAGAATGAAATAGATAGATAGATAGATATGAACAGAATGAGATAGATAGATAGATAGATAGATATGAATAGAATGAGATAGATAGATAGATAGATAGATAGATAGATAGATAGATAGATAGATAGATAGATATGAACAGAATGAGATAGATAGATAGATAGATATGAACAGAATGAGATAGATAGATAGATAGATAGATAGATATGAACAGAATGAGATAGATAGATAGATAGATATGAACAGAATGAGATAGATAGATAGATAGATAGATAGATAGATATGAACAGAATGAGATAGATAGATAGATAGATAGATATGAACAGAATGAGATAGATAGATAGATAGATAGATATGAACAGAATGAAATAGATAGATAGATAGATATGAACAGAATGAGATAGATAGATAGATAGATAGATATGAACAGAATGAGATAGATAGATAGATAGATAGATAGATATGAACAGAATGAGATAGATAGATAGATAGATAGATATGAACAGAATGAGATAGATAGATAGATAGGTAGATAGATATGAACAGAATGAGATAGATAGATAGATAGATATGAACAGAATGAGATAGATAGATAGATAGATAGATAGATAGATAGATAGATAGATAGATAGATAGATATGAACAGAATGAGATAGATAGATAGATAGATATGAACAGAATGAGATAGATAGATAGATAGATATGAACAGAATGAGATAGATAGATAGATAGATAGATAGATAGATAGATAGATAGATAGATAGATAGATAGATATGAACAGAATGAGATAGATAGATAGATAGATATGAACAGAATGAGATAGATAGATTGATAGATAGATAGATAGATAGATAGATAGATAGATAGATAGATATGAACAGAATGAGATAGATAGATAGATATGAACAGAATGAGATAGATAGATAGATAGATAGATAGATAGATAGATAGATAGATAGATATGAACAGAATGAGATAGATAGATAGGTAGATAGATAGATAGATAGATAGATAGATACTTGTGTACAGACTGAGATAGATAGATAGATAGATAGATAGATAGATAGATAGATAGATAGATATTTGTGTACAGACTGAGATAGATAGATAGATAGATAGATAGATAGATAGATAGATAGATATTTGTGTACAGACTGAGATAGATAGATAGATAGATAGATAGATAGATAGATAGATAGATAGATAGATATTTGTGTACAGACTGAGATAGATAGATAGATAGATAGATAGATAGATAGATAGATAGATAGATAGATAGATAGATAGATAGATATTTGTGTACAGACTGAGATAGATAGATAGATAGATAGATAGATAGATAGATAGATAGATAGATAGATAGATAGATAGATAGATATTTGTGTACAGACTGAGATAGATAGATATTTGTGTACAGACTGAGATAGATAGATAGATATTTGTGTACAGACTGAGATAGATAGATAGATAGATAGATAGATAGATAGATAGATAGATAGATAGATAGATATTTGTGTACAGACTGAGATAGATAGATATTTGTGTACAGACTGAGATAGATAGATAGATATTTGTGTACAGACTGAGATAGATAGATAGATAGATAGATAGATAGATAGATAGATAGATAGATAGATAGATAGATAGATAGATAGATATGAACATAGATAGATAGATAGATATTTGTGTACAGACTGAGATAGATAGATAGATAGATAGATAGATAGATAGATAGATAGATAGATAGATAGATATGAACATAGATAGATAGATAGATAAGGCTTAGATAGGCCGGCTTTATATCTGCCCATCTTCCTTAGTTGGTTTATCTAAGCCTGTTTTTATCTATGTTCATATCTATCTATCTCTCTATTCATCTATTTGATAGGTAGATCTAAATAGGGATAGATAGATAGATAGATAGATAGATAGATAGATAGATAGATAAAGCCAAGTTTACAATCGGGCTGTTGTATACTGTATATCTTCCTTGATCTATCTATCTATCCATCTATCTATCTATCTCAGTTTGTTGATATCTATCAATTTGATTGACAGATATAAAACAGGTTTAGATAGGGATGAACAGACCGGTTGGTTGGTTGGTTGGTTGGTTTGATGGCATATCAACCTTCATAAGTCATTTAATACTAAAGAAATCCTTGTAGTGGTACTATTTAACTCTTGGTTTAGGTTAAGGGTAAATAGGTTCATACTTTTCCTGGGGTTCGAACTCGCTTAATACGATGTTGCAGGGCAGAACGTTAACCAGTTTTCAACAGAGACGATCCCTCAACAGATCGAGATTCATAGATAAATGGATAAATTAGAAGAGATAAACAAACTATAACAGATTGAAGCAAAATTATATAATGTTTTAAGACATAAGGTAAATAAAAATGCTGTATTGACATATATATATATATATATATATATATATATATATATATATATATGTATATATAGTCATCCACAGACAGACTGATTCGTTCTATCAGAACTCTTCAGTGTGGCTAGACACGCTGGACGCTCGAAGCCGGGATCGAAACCCGTCCAACATACGTTAGACTAAGTCTCAGACCGCTCGGCCAACAAGCGAACCACGTTGGCAAAGGGAATTTCTAAGGTATTTATTTAGCAACAGCGGCAGCGTCCGTTTGTTTACATTTTTTATACCCTATCGGCGACTAGAGTGCTCAATTCTTTCGAAGAGCTTTGCATTATGTGAGCGGCGGCCGACAATTCCTTCGCCAGAGTGCTCAACTCCCATGGGGGAGCGTATATATATATATATATATATATATATATATATATATATATATATATATATATATATAAATACATGAAAGAACTTATTAATATAAGAGATTCAACTACAATCCTTGAAAATGGCTAATTGTTCATCCGAAAGCAGCGATACACATAGACAATCATCCGGACATTTCCTTTATATATCCAGTCCAGAAAAGATTTTTTACGAATACAGAAAGAAATATACAATAAAATCACCAGAATCTCTTTGTCATCCATTTTCAACGAAACAAGCATAAAAGAATTACAGATCGAATGCTTAATTATATATATATATATATACATGGAGTAGCGCCCTCACTTATACTATGTCGTAGCTATTGAAAAGGGAGCCTTTGGATCACCCTCGATTATATATATATATATATATATATATAGGCGGATATATGTAAACAAAACAAACGTAATAAATAAGTGTTTAAATTCCCCCTCCCCCGTTTCGCTGGTATCCTCGTCGCTGAGTGGTAGAGGGATTGGTGTTTCCGTCAGCCAGGTTTCGAGCCCAGCTTCGGGAATCTGGCCTATCTAGTCACACTTCGGAGTTCTGATTGAACGAAACAGTCTTTCTCAGGATGACGATATATATACCGAAGAAAACAATTTGTTCAAAAGTTACTAAGTTTTGTATATAAGTTCGTATTTTTCAATTATCGTAACTTTTATTTTGGTTTATATATATATATATATATATATATATATATATATATATATATATATATATATAGAGAGAGAGAGAGAGAGAGAGAAAGTATATATGCATATATATAAATCGATAGATAAACGTATGTGTCAATTTGGACCAAATGTAATGTCCGATCTTACAGTATGTATTATAAATGAATAAAGTTATGCCTATAGAAACATTCAATCATTGATTACTGGAACCTCATTCGATCTGTCAATATGCTTAAAATGTCACACTTTTGAAATTCTTCCGGTTTTGATGCAAATTATGAAAGTAAATCGTATTTAACGTCTTCTCTCGATATCGGTGGGTCAGACTGTTTCGTTGCATAACAACTCATCAGTGTGGCAAAACATGTGAAATGCTTCAAGCTGCGATCGAAACACGGTTTTATATGTGTGTGTGTGCGTTTATTTATCCAACCATTACGAACAATAGTTGTCACAAGGTCAATTTTTTCATGCGGGATTTAATAAGTTTTCCTTCTCCAAAACTGGTTGTCACACCAAGGTTAAAGAGTTCCGTCTGTCTTACTGTAATTGCTGCTATTAGAATTGTTAGATTCATTAATTTCCCAGGGATATTTGTACTGTGAAAAAAACTATCGCCAAGGATTCGAACTCGGGTTGCTGGGCCCATCTCCTATGATGATAACCATTACGCCACGAGTGTGAGTATATTTGTTTGTATGTGTGTGTGTGTATGTATGTGTGTGTGAGTGTGTAGCTGTGTGTGTGTTAGAGTACGTGTGTGAATATGTGTAAGTGTATTTGCATGTGTGTATGCATGTGTGCATGAATGTGTGTGTGTGAATGTGTGTGTGTGTGTGTGTGTGTGAGAGAGAGAGAGAGAGAGTGTGTGTGTGTGTGTGTTCGTGTGTGTGTATGTGAGTGTGTTTGTGTGTGTTAGTGTATTTGTATATCTGTGTGAATGTGTGTGTGAGTATACGTGTGTTGAATGTATGTATGTGTGAGTGTGTATGAAAGAGTGTGTGTGTGTAAGAGTGTGTGAGCGTATGTGCGTGTGTATGAATGTGTGCATGTGAGTGTGTGTCAGAGTGTGTGTCAGAGTGTGCCTGTATGTTTGTGTATGTGTGAGTGTATGTTCATGGGCGTGTGTGTGTGTGTGTGTGTGTGTCTGAGCGTATGTGTAACTTTTGCAATGGTCAAAATATCAATGTAAGGACCAAATAAATGCCAACAACAAACAGACTGACCGATAGACTAAACGTTTAATGAATGAGTGGATGTCGTAAAAGCTGTTCCATCTTTGATTCCATGTACTTTCACCCACATTTTGGCTCCCCCCCACACGCACACCCTTCTTTTCTTTTCCAATTCAATATTCTCATCATCCATAAAATATGGCTGCTTTCAGATGGACTACAAGATGAACCTTTTGATCTTTGCCGCCAGCAATGCACTGACCCGAGGTCACTCATTGGGCCGGAGCCTAAATTACAGCTTTTGTTTCCGAAAATCTTCTCTTGTTTATTCGACATAATTATTTTGACACATCCTCACCGACACGGCAAAAATGATATTATTACCGAAAGTCTTCTTCTTCTTCTTCTTCTTCTTCTTCTTCTTCTTCTTCTTCTTCTTCAAACTAGTTTTTCTTTTCTTCTTTTCCTACGGTTCTTTTCTTCTAAGAAAAAAAAAAAAAAAGAGACGCTGAAAGAAAAGACAAACATTAACCAAAGAGAAGACGACAAGAAATCATATTAAAAATAATAAACTATGGCAATATTAAAATCGATCAGGATATTTACAGAGGGGAGAACTGAGGGGACTTGTTGTCACTTAGACTCCATTGAAAACCTATCAGTTAGATCTGGTGTTAAGATAAAACAATGACAATAATTATAATCAGATGATAAAAGATGACGAAGAACAAGAAGATGAATGTAACAAAAAATGAGATCGTTGGTCCAATAATAATAATAATAATAATAATGAATGTAAATGTGATACTAATTATAATTGTTGTACTCGGAACTGTTCCTAAAGGCATGGTAAGGGGACTGGAAGTGTTGGATACGCAGAAACCATCTAAACTACAGCATTAAAAAAATCAGTCAGAATACTGAGAAGAGTCCTGGAGACTTAAGGAGACTTGCTATCACTCAGACTCCGGTAAAAGATCATCAGCTAACGCTGGTGTGAAAAACTAAGAAGAAGAACGATAATAATAATTATTATAATAATGATAATAATCTCATCCAAAGGTAAATACCTGAGCACTAATACCCTTGGGAAAGGTATGAATCCAATTATTCTCCCTCTAGCTATGGGTAAATAGCAGGACAGACTGGGTACTTCAGCCTTGGTGAGGCAACTAGTCTAGGAGAAGGAAAACTCTGAATTCAAACCTGTTAAACTCCGCTTAAAAAATTGACCTTGTGTCATATCCTGCCCGAGCGGAGGGGTTGGTAAATAGGATAATTACCTGAGCTGTCTCCCTTGTAAGATACTCGGAACCATTGTTAAAATTGACTTCCTAGAGATGACATAGACAGACTATATGAGTCAAGAAAAGAAGGAGGAAGAGGACTCGTCATCATTTAAGATGGCGTTGATGTATAAATACGACGACTCGAAGATTCCGTTAAAAAAAGCAAAGTTGACTAACAGCAGCGGCCACTGACAACATAAAAGACAAACAGAAGAATAATTATCAGGAAGCAGAAATAGGATGAAAAATAACAGTTTCAAGCGACAAATTGGCCAAGTCTTACACGAGAAGACCAGGACATGGCTATGAAAAGGGAACCTTGAGAGAGAAACTAAATCTATTCCACTAATTGCACATCAACGACAACATCAAGGACTATTCATGTTAGCGCGAAAATATATAGGCCGGAACAGAATAGCAAGTAAAGGTTATGCGGTGATAAAAACGAAAAGATTGATCGCATAATAAGCGAATGTAGCAAGCTAGATGACAAGGTGTATAAGACTAAATATGACTGGGTGGTGAAGGTGATCCACAACTGTGCAAGAAATTGAAATTTGAACATACTACCAAATGGTACATTCACAAACCAGAACCTGTGCTGTAGAATGAGGCGCACAAATTTCTCTGGGATTTTAAGATACTGACTATCAATTAATCCCAGCCAGAAGACCAGACCTTGTGATAATTAACAAGAGATAGAGAGAGAGAGAGAGAGAGAGAGAGAGAGAGAGAGAGGGAGAGAGAGAACCTGTTATATATTGGACTTTGCTATACCGGCGAACCATAGTGTGAAAATCAAAGAAAGCCGTGGAACATGGGGGTAACGGTGATGCCAAATGTAATTGGTGCACTTGGAGAGGTCCTTAAAGGCTTGAAAAAAGGGGCTGGAAGAGTTGGAAATTGGAGGGCGAATCGGGACCACTTAATCTACAGAATTGTTCAGATCAGCCAAAATCCCGAGAAAAGTCCTGGAGACCTAAAGAGACTTGCTGTCACTTAGATTCCTGTGAAATACCACGATCTAACCCTGGTGTAACGAACCCACGATGAGTAGAATAATAATGATAATAATAATGAAAATGAAGAAGAAGAAGAAGAAGAAGAAACGTAGAGGAAGATGAGGAAGAATAAAACGAAGAAGAAGAGGGAGAGAAAGAAACAAATGAAAGAAGGAAAAAGTAAAAGGTAGAAGAAGAAGAAGAAGAAGAAGAAGACGAAGAAGAAGAAGAAAAAGAAGAAGAAGAAGAAGAAGAAGAAGAAGAAGAAGTTCAACAGGAAAAGAATGATATCTAAAAAGAGTATAGCGATGAATAAAGAAACTTAAAAAAAAAAAAAACACTACTATTACTACTATTGCGAGACACGACTGGGTAGGCAAGGTGATCCACTGGAAAATGTGCAAGAAATTTAAATTTGACCATCCCAACAAATGGTACATGCACAACCCAGCACCTGTCCTAGAAAATGACACACATAAACTCCTATGGGACTTAAATATACAAACGGATCACCTAATCTCGGCTACGAGACCAGACCTTATAATAATCAACAAAAAAAAAAGAAAATCTGCAAAATTGTCGACTTTGTTGTCCCGGCTGACCACAGAATAAAACTGAAAGAATATGAAAAGAAGGATAAGTACCTCGACCTTGCTAGAGAATTGAAAAAACTATAGAACATGATGGTGACAATTATACCAATTGTGATTGGTGCTTTTGGCACGGTAACTAAAGGATTATTAAAGGGCCTGGAGGATTTGGAAGTTGGTGCCCGAGTGGAGACCATCCAAACAACTGCATTATTGAAAACGGCCAGAATACTGAGAAGAGTCCTGGAGACTTGAGGAGACTTGGTGTCACTCAATCTCCAGTGAAAGACCATCAGCCTACGCTGATGTGAAAAACTCTTATGAATAATAATAATAATAATAATAATAATAATAATAATAATAATAATAATAATAATAATAATAATAATAATAGCAGCAGCAGCAGCAGCAGCGAGTCGAGTACAATAACAATTTCAGAAAACAGGAAATGAAAGAAAGGAAAATAGCATGAAGTAACTCATCAGCCATTTTAGTCACGTGACTTCAAATGGCCGACGGGTTTTGCCAAGCAGATATTAGCATATAACGTTCTTTTCATCATTTCTTCGACGCCGTTCTCTCCTTTCCACCACCACCACCACGCCAACTGGCAACACTTCCATAAAAATACTGATAGCAAGTCGAAGTTCTTGGTAATTTTCGAGGCCACATTGGTGCCAATTGACTCACCGATAATGCAACTGGACATTCAAAAGGGGCCGTAAGGTTTTATCCCTTCACAGAAAAAAAGAAAGAAAAAAGGGAGAAAAAGGAAAGAAATAATAAAAAAAAAGAAAAATCATATCTTACTAGCAGGACTCACAGAAATTACACAATACGAACAAAAAGAAAATGAAAAGCTATTCAAGCAAGAAGGTTGGTTTGTTGTTAGGGTGGCGTTTTATGGCATATCAAACCTTGTTGGTTATTTAATGCTAAATCCTGTTTATATATATATATATATATATGATTTGTAAACGAATATATTTTAGTTAAAATTTTTTGAACGAGCCTGTGCTCATTTGTTTGCATACAGTTAAATAGCTTCAAGCATTGCTATCAAGCACTTATAGTTTTATTTGCACACAGTTAGATAATTTCTCGTATAGTAAATAGTTCTATTTGGCTCATATATGAGACCCAAACAGATATTACTGAACCTGTTCAGAGTGGACCAGGGAGTAATGGCAATAAAGTACACAATAATGTACACAACATTCCCTTAAACCACGAAATCGAAGCCTCACCATCTAATGGTTTTCAGTCCTTTCTATCTTCAATACTGTTGAATATTAGGCTTGTGTTCCTTTTTGACCAATGTAATGTCCATACCACAACCCCGCGGAATTAAAATGTGATCGAAAGAGAAGGGCGTTGATTATATAACTCGTCCACGCGCTTTAGAGTAACGGTTATCGTCACAGGAAATAAAATTGGTGACACGAGTTCAAATCCTTGCACTAATGCCCTTGGGTAAAGCATGAATCCATCTGTTCTCTACCCCAGTTATGGGTAAATAGTAGGGCAGTCTGGTTCTTTCACCTTGGTCAAGTAATTTATCTCGAAGAAAGAAAACTCTGAATTAAAAGCAGTTTTATTCCGTTTCAAAATTGACCTTGTCACATCCTGGAGGGACTAGATAAATACATATATAGTCTATTTAGAAAAGATTATGGCTGGGTGTGTCTTCTCAGAGATTTACGAGGATCATTAAATAAGTTTCCAGACTTTTTTTCGTAAGGACACTTTTATTGATAGTACACACATGAAACTCTAGTCCCCTTCAAAGTAATCTCCTCCGGCTGCAATGCACTTGTTCTACCGTTCCAACAACTTCTGGAAGGCCCCATTGAAGTCCTCTTGTGTGAGCGTGTCAATGACCTTCGTCACAGCCTCTTTCATCTCCTCAAATCTCTCATAACTACAGCCTCTGAAGCTTAGGGAATAAGCAAAAGTCACAGGGAGCAAGGTCTGGACTATAGGGAGGGCGAGGAACTGTCTTGATGTCCATCTAGCTCAAATAGTCTGTGACAAGGATGGAGTTGTGATAACTTACTAAGCTTTTTGCTTAGATGTGGCACAAGGCCATATGAAAGGGGCACCCAATGAGAACAAGGATGGAGTTGTGGACTGGTGCATTGTCCTGGTGGAAATGTCACTGAGCCGATTTGAAGAGTGCTGGCCTCTTCCCAAGGAATCTCTTGCTGAACTCCCTTAAAACCTCAACATAGTATTCCTTGTTGACTGTCTGTTCAGTGGGAACCCAATGCATGAAGATCATGCCAGTGCTGTCAAAAAAAAAAAAAAAAATGATCATCAAAAGTTTGGGGTGGATATGCTCTGTCTGGCCTTCTTGGGTCTGGGATAGCCAGCATGCTTCCACTGGGAACTCTGTCTCTTGGTCTCTGGGTCATAGCAGTAGATCCAGCTTTCATTGCATGGCATTTTTTCCAAATTTAAAACAGAATTCTATTGCATATCGTTCTTCTAAAGTCCAGATTGCATTTTTGAAATTTACCAGCTGTGACAATCAGGCTTTTCTTGGGTGTATTCCAATTGCTGCTGTTGCTGTTCATTTGAACTTGAAATCATAAAGATTGGTCAGGCATCTCATATGATGTATAGCAATAACATAGTGAATTTTCAAGATGCTGCGACAATTTTAAATGCCCGTACGAAAAATGTCTGGAAACCTATTGAATGAACCACGTAGTTTTTGGTTTGGTTATTGGCATATCAACTATTGTTCGTTATTTAATGCCAAATCTAGGTTTTACATAACATATTAAATATATGATTTTTAAACACGTTTTGTAGATACACGCAGTTAAATGATCAAACAGTTCTATTTCTAACAATTCAATGTAGCATAAGTCAACAAAGTTAAATGGTTCTAAGAATTGCTATGTATCACTAACAATTCAATTAAAGATTAGAAGCATAAAAAAATGAAGACAAACAATTAAATGAAAAAAAAGTTGTTCCTCCGTTTCATGTCTGTTCCTTTTATTATCATTTTTTATTGTCTTTTTTTGCTTTGTGTTCCTGTTTGTTTGTTTGTTTGTTTGCTACTTTCTTTTTCTCTTGCATTCATTTTGTCATTTTTGTATTGTTTTCCTATTTTATTGGTTGTTTTTTTAAACTTCTTTCTTTTTATTCTTTATTTTCCTACTTTTTTTTGCTTTGCTTTCCTATTTCTTTCTTTCTTTTTTTCTTTCTTTCTTTCTTTCTTTCTTTCTTTCTATTTCCTTTCTTTCTTTCTTTCTTTTTCTCATTTTTCTGTTGGCTTCCTGTTTTCTTTCTTTCTTCTTTCTTTCTTTCTTTCGTTTTCTCATTTTTCTGTTGGCTTCCTGTTTTCTTTCTTTCTTTCTTTTTTACGTTTTTCATTTTTCTGTTGGTTTCCTATTTTATTCTTTCTTTCTTTCTTTCGTTTTCACGTTTTTCATTTTTCTGTTGGCTTCCTGTTTTCTTTCTTTCTTTCTTTCTTTCTTTCTTTCTTTCGTTTTCACGTTTTTCATTTTTCTGTTGGCTTCCTGTTTTCTTTCTTTCTTTCTTTCTTTCTTTCTTTCTTTCTTTCGTTTTCACGTTTTTCATTTTTCTGTTGGCTTCCTGTTTTCTTTCTTTCTTTCTTTCTTTCTTTCTTTCTTTCTTTCTTTCTTTCTTTATTTCGTTTTCACGTTTTTCATTTTTCTGTTGGCCTCCTGTTTTCTTTCTTTCTTTCTTTCGTTTTCACGTTTTTCATTTTTCTGATGGCTTCCTGTTTTCTTTCTTTCTTTCTTTCTTTCTTTCTTTCTTTCTTTCTATTTTACGTTTTTCATTTTTCTGTTGGTTTCCTATTTTATTCTTTCTTTCTTTCTTTCTTTCTTTCTTTCTTTCCTTCTTTCTTTCGTTTTCACGTTTTTCATCTTTCTGTTGGCTTCCTGTTTTCTTTCTTTCTTTCTTTCTTTCTCGCTTTTTTCATTTTTCTGTTGGCTTCCTGTTTTATTTTTGTTTTCTTTCTTTCTTTCTTTCTTTCTTTCTTTCTTTCTTTCTTTCGTTTTTCACTCTTTATTCGATAATCCCTTTTGTTTTTAAGCTTCAAAGTCTTTTTTTCCATTTTCTTCACTCTTCGTTTTTTTCTCTCCTTCTTACCTCAACATCTATTACACCCACTTTCTTTCTTTCTTTCTTTCTTTCTTTCTTTCTTTCTTTCTTTCTTTCTTTCTTTCTTTCTTCGTATTTTTTCCGTATTTATTTTCATATTTTATTTTCATTTATTCCTATTAATTGGTCGTGGCATTTAGCCGGAAGTCCGACCCTTTCTATAAGTGCTGGGCTGTCTTTGGTCAAGTGAACTTCCGGCGGGAAAAGTCCGTTTATGAAATAAACACAAAAAAAAATGACTAATTTAACGCAAGATAAAATTCGTCGGACAAGTAACCTCCTTCCGCTCGTCAGTTATATACACACCAAGAAAAAAATTTCAATACGAGTATTGCCCAGTCAACGATGGGGGGGGGGCTGTCGAATACATCGACTGCTTCTCTGCATAGGGGTAAGACCCCCGCCAACGAGTATCCTAGATATGACAATAAGCAATCTGATGGTGAGGTTCCAGTAACGCTGGAGCTTTTGGGGAATGCAGAGTTCCCCTTCATTGCCATCCATCCCAAGTTCACTCTAGCTCGGGGTGGTAGCACCTGATAGAGTCCTCTCAATGGGTCAAATAGAACTAAAATGTCTATTTATGCTAAACTGAATTGTTTGAAATACAACTGTTTTGAGATTTAAACTACGTACTTATGCTAAACTACATTGTTTAAAATGGAACTGTTTTTGACATTGAAACTGTACTGACGCTGAACTGAATTGTTTGAAATAGAACTGTTTCTGACAAAAACTAAGCTCATACAATACTAAATTGTTTGAATTAGAAATTTTTGACTATGCTGAATTGCTTGAAATAGAAATGTTTTTGAAAATTAAACTGTGTACTTATGCTAAACTGAAGTTTTTTGAAATAGAACTGTTTATTTATATAAAAATAGATTTGGCATTAAATAACCTACAAAGGCTGATATGGCATAAAGACCAAACAAACCAAACCAAACCAAATTCATTACCTGAAAAGGTTGATTTTTGACAGCAGAAACATTAGTTATAGATACGTAAATTCATTGATTATGATTCCCAGATGGAACATTATTCTTACGTTTTAGACTCATCATTTATTTCATCTATTATACTTACATGTTAAATCAAAAAATCATTTTCTTCATAAGGCAATGATGATGATCACTTGTCCCTTTGCTAAAATCATCACTACACACAATAAAAAAAATGATTTGGTCAAATCCCCAACCATCTCTCGACTTCCGCCATCTTACGCTACACATCGCTACACATATATTCACGAGACAACTTCAAATCTGCCACGCAGTGCAAGTATCATCATACACGCACACTTACTAACAATCACATATACGACCACATACAACAATATGTAAATATAATCCACACACGCGCGCACACACACACACACACACGCACACACATAAGCACAAGGAAAAGAAGTATTTCTAACATAAAAATTCTTTTAATTATATCTTTTCGATTTTTTTTATTTCTCCAAAATCATTTTTTTTCTGCTAAATGATTGTGGTATAAAGACAGCATGAAACTAGTGGTCGCAGATAAGCATTCATGCTATTAGATATATAAAAAAAACTAAATATGTTAATTTATTATTGAATTATATAATAGCTCTATCACAGATATTGAGCACTCTCCAAATTATACTGCATTTGGTCTGCGATTAACCCATCAAGTGAGATAGTGACAACCATATACTGTTGAAATATATATACCCTCGGACAAAAATATAAGACCACCCTCAAAAATAAAGAAAAAGATATTGTTTACAATTTTTGAATTATCAAAATCAGTTAGATAAGATAAGGCATAAAGACAATTAAATTTAAAATATGAAGAAATTTCAATTCATTTTTTATATGTATATTAGCATTTATGTTTAATTATAAAATTTTGTTTTGACATAAATATAAGACCAATGGACAGATCTATAGAATTTTTAATCTAATTTTTTGTAGATTCGCCATTAGCTTTGATAACCTCAAAAATTCGGCTTGACATTTTATCAACTCGTTTCGCAAATTGAACTGAAGATGCGTCTAAGATTGCGTTTTTAAGTGCAGAAATTGGTGTGTATTTTCGACCTTCTTTATGAACTTTTGCAAAAATCAATCCCCACAAATTTTCTTTAGGACTGAGGTCTGGAGAGCACGCTGGGCGGTCAAGAAATCTTATTTTTTGTTCAAGCAAGTACTTCTTTGTTATTGATGCATTGTGGATAGCAGTATTATCTTGCTGAAAAAATAATCCTTCTCCACATAGACGACGCCCTCCTTGTGCAAGAGATAAATCATTTAGCATCTTCACATAATCTGCTGCTTTTTGTCGACCACTGATAAATTGCAATGTTAGTTTTCCTGAAGATGAGAAGGTCCCTCCCAGATCATAAGGGATCCTCCTCCACTATGCCTTGTTGAGTAATTCTCTTCTGGAAAATCTTTTGCATGTCAGTACTTCTGAAGGCCATCTGGACCGTCTAAATTGAATTTCTTTTTGTCCAAGAAAACAACTATTCACCAATCTTTAACACTCATTGTTTGATATTGACGAGCCGTCGTTTCTCTTTGTGCTTCATGGTTAACCTTAGACAATGAATTCTTTTCTTATGCTTAATTTTTTCATTATTTAAATGCCTTCTAATTGTTCTAGTATTGCAAGGAGCATCCACTAGAGATTTCAATATTTTTGATGTTGACTAAGTTTTCTTTTTTACTTGGTGAACAATTCTTCTCTTGAATTGTGGTGATAATTTTTCTAGCCTGCAAGTCAGTTTTCTTGTTCCATACTTATTGCAGAAAATGGTTTTACTGCGTCCTAAGGCCTTCGAAATTTCTCTCTGAGGTTTTCGGCTCTTTTCAGAGCTGTAATTTCGCCTTTTTCAAATTCAGATAATTTAGTTCCTTTAGTCATTTATGTTTTAGTATTTTAAGTATTACAGTTTTAATAGCTTTTATATTACGTAGACTGTATATAATAAATTTTTCAGTTAAATTAGGTCCTTTTTTCTTTAGGTTTTATTTGTCGTCTTATATTTATGTCAAAAATAAATTCTGAAATTCAGCATAAACGCAAATATACGCATAAGAAATAAATTAAAATTTCTTCTTCTTTCAAATTTAAATGTCTCTTAATCTTATCTTTCATATATCTGATTTTCATATCTAAAAATTGGAAACAATATCTTTTTCTTCATTTTTGAGGGTGGTCTTATATTTTAGACCAGGAGTATATATATATTTGTATATATATATATATATATATATATATTTGTATATATATATATATATTCGTATATATATATATATATATATATATATAGATGATATTTGTGTCGTTTGAATGAATGAAACTCAGAGAAAAGAACACTACCTTTTCCTAGTTGCTCTTCTTCTAGACTGATTGCCTACAATTATGAATGAAGAAGAAGAAGAAGAAGAAGAAGAAGAAGAAGAAGAAGAAGAAGAAGAAGAAGAAGAAGAAGAAGAAGAAGAAATCTTGTATCGTGCTGATAAATCTAGATACCGATTCCCTTTAATCTATTTCCAATTTCAATTTGAGTTTTAAGTTCTTGTCAGATCGATCATCTGCCTTCTTTTCTGGTACAATGACATAACCCAACCCCAATCGCAATGCCATTTCTTTGTGATATCCAAACAATTTTGTGGTCTCTCCCAGTTGCCATGTGTCTTTCCTAAGAATGAAAAATTTCTGAAAAAGGAGCCGAACCATCTGATTAAAACTGTTCACCTGTGTCGATGAGATCGTAAATCTTCGCCTTTTGCATGTGCGGGTGAGGGGCTTTGAATTTGTACACTGAATTACATTAAAAAAATATAAGACCCCTCAATCCCAACAAGGCTTGTCCTTGATATGACACTGAAATACCTCTGAGGGTATAACTCCAACTCTAGAGATCTGGGTTGTGTGGTATACCCTTTCGTTACTTCAAGCTCCACTCTGACTCGGAGTGGCTGTACCGATTAGGGTCTCATCCGTGGGTCAAATAGATCTGTTGCGAAATTATTCGTATTCGATAAGGATACTCAAAATCATGGAACTGTAAATTATTTATATTAAGAATTGTTTACTCAGGAGTATTATTTTTGGCATAATGGTTAGAGTGTTCGCCAAAAGCCCGGGAGACCTGGGTTCAATCCCAGGTCGAGTCTTACCAAAGACTCAAAAAATGATACTTGATGCTGCCTTGCTTAACACTCAGCATTATAAGGTAAGGATCAAGGGTAAAGTTGAGCAATCCAGGAAAAGGAGTAGCGCTCTAACCTACACCACAGTGTAGTAGCTATCGAAAAGGGAGCCTTCGGGTCACCCTCGACTAAAGGGAGACAACTTTACTTACTTTTATTTATTATTACTTACTTGAAACCATGGTAACCGTGTTCAAACAAAGACCAGTTTGCTGTGGCTGAAGAATACACGAAATGCATCTGGTGTCCTGTTTATGACATTAAACCATCTGGTGGCGAGAGTCTAGCCTTGGAGATTTGGGAATGATGAACACCCCTTCATTGTCATAGCTCCCAGGTCCATTCTCATCTGGAGCGGTAGCAGTTGATAGAGCTGTACCAATGAATCGAAAAAAAACACAAATTATATGTGTAAACAAATGACTGATGTTAAATTGTGACTGTTATATAGCAATACTTGAAATCGTTTAACCATGTGCAAAAAAAAAAGAAGAGCTCAGACTCGTTTTAAAATGTTATCCACAAAATATATTTACAAATCATATATGTATATAATATACATGTATAAAGAGGATTTGGCATTAAATAACCTACAATGGTTGATATGCCATAAACCCCAACCAAAGCAAATTATGTATATCTAATATATATGTATAAAGCGGATTTGGCTTTGAATAACCTACAGTGGTTGATATGTTATAAAAGACAACCAAACCAAATCATATATATTTAATATATATGTATAAAGAGGATTTGGCATTAAATAACCTACAATGGTTGAAATGCCTTAAACCCAACCCAACTTAGCCAAACTAACAACTATTATTAGATAGAAATAATTGTTCGAAACCATATGATTATTAGTATTAGATAGGAATACTTGAATGCATTGGCCTGCGTGTAAATTATTTGTATTTGATTAGAATAGTTGATATCATATAACTGTGCAAAAAAAACTTTTAAAAAACAACTACACGAAAAACGTTAGTAAGAACGTAGAAAATACGCGACCCTATAACTTATAAGCCTAAAATACGCGACCCTATAACCTGTAAACCTAAAATACGCGACCCTATAATCTGTAAACCTAAAATATACGACCCTATAACGTTTAAGCCTAAAATAAGCCTAGACAGGTTAACAAGCCGGTAAAAACATTCTGTCAATTAATTAGGTCTGAGAGTAGTTGCGAACAAATTAACTATGGAAATTTTATTAGGCATTCCAGCCGGATATTATAACATCCTTACGGCGACTTGAACAAATCAAAATAAAAAATATATATAGACAAAATACGTCTATATTGTTTATGTCTCAATATATATAAACAGGATTTGGCACTAAATAACCCACGAGGGTTGATATAACATAAAGCACCAACCAGCAAACTATATATTATATATGAATAATACAATCAGTAGACACTTTCTTTGCTGTAGTTATTTATTTATTTATTTAATAATATACGTGTGAATGAAACTTTAATTAAATGCAGGTTAATCTGATTATTGTGTTTTACTTTGAATAGATGATTGATGCAACAAAGAATAATTACTTTTAAAGTAGCAGAAATACGTCCCACATTTCAAACTACAACCTATGTGACGTAAGTAAACTTAGGCAAGTGGTAATGGTAGCTCCATCAGTTAAGATCATAGCTTGGACCGGTGCATGCTTGAAACCGCTTAACTGTGTGCAAAGAAATGATTAGTATGGAACAGAATTATTGGTGTTGGGTAACAATACTTGAAAGAATTTAACTGTATAAACAAATAAATACTGGCTTGTTTAAAAATAAAGCTACCTACAAAATATTCATTAACAAAAAACGCAGTTTCTCCCAGGCAGCGGTCGTGTCGATACTGCTATATGGATGCACTACATGGACTCTAACAAAACGGCTGGAGAAGAAGCTAGACGGCAATTACACAAGAATGCTGCGAGCAATCTTGAACAAGTCCTGACGGCAACATTCCTCAAGACACCAACTGTACAGCCACCTGACTCCTATCACGAAAACTATTCAAGTTAGACGAACCAGACATGCAGGACACTGCTGGAGAAGCAGGGACGAACTCATAAGTGATGTACTCTTATGGACCCCCAAACATGGCCAAGCAAAAGCAGGACGATCAGCACGAACATACATTCAGCAACTATGTGAGGATACGGGATGTAGTCCAGAAGACCTGCCAGAGGCGATGAACGATAGGGAAAAGTGGCGAGAGAGGGTCAGGGATATCCGTACTACCAGCACGACATGATGATGATGATATATATATATATAGGATTTGTCATTAAATGAATATCAAAGGTTGATAATCCATAAAACACAACGTAAAAGATAGTATTAAACGGTTTGGTCTTTGATATGTTTGGAGAAAAGAGGGAAGTTTAAACACTGAATATTTCTCCAATAGTGGTTTGACATCTGGATACAACAGTGCGTATTGACTGTGCACGTAGAGAAAGAGAAAGTCATCTCCATCTTGTAATGATTACCAAGAGAGTGTGTTAGCGCTGCGAGACGAACACCCTTTTACAGCGAGGGGTCAGTAAGAAACAAAGAGTGATAGATCCCACCTTAAACGTTTGACAAAAATCTCCGCGCAGAGTTTGAATTTTTTTCATGTATGACAAGCAATCTGTGAAGGTTTGGTTGAAATAGATCTAAAGATGGCGGAGCCATAACTATAGGGACAAATGGACAGATATTTGATGAATTATAATCAGGTTAGGATCATCCAAAGGCAAACGCAGAGCATTATATAAGCTCTAAGAACATGCAAAGGTTCTTAAATGATTCCTCATGAACATTAGATTGATTTCGTTTTCGTTGTTTAACGGCATATCGACCTTTGTGGGTTATTCAATCCCAAAGTCATCCTTGTAGAAGGACAGTTGTGGTACAATTTAACTTACAGCTGGGGGTAAGGTGGTGTTAGCCCAAAAGTGAACCTACAAGCATGACTAGAGTTCGAACTAGCTTACTACATTGTCGCAGTTTATCACTTTAGCCATTAAGCCACGGGGATCCCCCCCCCACCCTGCAAACATTCAGCTGATTAGAAAAACGAAGATAATAATACATTTTAATTAACGACAATTTATTTTCGCTTAAAGATGAATACGTAGCTTACCCAACCCATCCCCTACAGGCAAGATGCAAATCAAAATAAATTTTTTTACAGATTATTTGAATTCTAAGTTTTACTCCTCTTCGACTGTCGTTGTCGTAGCAAGGATATGGAGCCCAGTCTTTCTCACAATTTACCCATAGCTGAATTAGATAGGGGAACAGACAGTGAACTGCTGATAGCCTCGTCCAGGATTTGAACACGGATCGCTAATTCCATTCCCTACAATGATCGTTATATCACACATGACCCCTTCAAAAGACCTCTGTGATTCTTATTCTAATCTAACACTACAATATTATCAGTGGCTCCAATCAGAGATCGAACTCGGTTGACTGGTTTTATTTTTAAAAGTAATTTCCACTAACTTCACCTCTTTGCGTCTGCCATTGATTTCGATTTATCGACATTAATATTATTATCTCGATGCAAAGACAAAACTTAGTGAGGCTTGCCCCCATTCAGAGAGATGGGTGCAAAATCGAACGCCCCCAGGGACACCACACGAAGAATAAATAAATACCCATCTGCCTTTGGTGGTCTGCTTTATGGACCGCCCAGAATAAGCATCAGTCAACCACAAATGGAAACGATTTTTTTGATGACTGACCGGAAGCACTCAACTGACCATGTTTTAATAGTGCATCACGGGAACGGCGTTCAGTTCAAATGGCCAGGGCTTTTCAGTGCGTCCGAAAAATCAGTGGAAGAGAACAGTTCGGCTTTCTCTTTTGGGGCGACTTAGAACGAAAAAGGAATTATTATACAACACTTTCTGTCTGCTCTGATGCAAAGGAGAAAAAGAAAGATTTGTGGTTGTGTTATTCAATCGAAACCCGATCCACACTGCTTCTTCATCCCCCCACCCACCCCACTTAAGGGGTACAGATCTCACTGTTTATCCGAAAATATGTCTCCATATTTACCTGCTTTCAATAAATCACTAACTTTTTCTCAAACCAAAGATTTCTTAATCAGATTGATTGATTTTAACGGCATATCAACCTACATAGGGATATTTTATGCCGAGAGGTTAAGATGGTCTGTTTGTTCACAGTTCATATTTTCATTTTTGATTAAGTTGTTTTTTAACATTTTTTTGGCACACGGTCTTATCCAATATGAATTATTTTTAAACAGTTCTATTTGACCCACAGATGGGATCCTAACAGATATACCGAATGTCAGAGTGGAGCTGGGAGTAATAGCAATGAAAGAATATTCCTCACTACCTAGATGTTCAGAACTGAAGCTTCATCTCCGTTACAGTTAAAAGTCATACCTAGAACACCCTTTTTTCCTGAGAGGGGGAGGTACTCTCACCCTCTGCAGGGAGCACAGTCGGCGTAATCTAAGCCCCCCTGACAGGGTGCGTTAATAGATTACAGATAGTTATTACTTGAATTTCAATCTGAAGTTTTTCCACCCTGTCGATCTTACCCCTTCCACCTGTGTGGAAGGGGTAAGATAACACCCCAAAAGTTGTCCTGGGTATGTCACCAAATTGCATTTGATGGTCCGGATTCATTTCTGGAGATATGGTCAGGAGTATGGAGTACCTCTTTTCGGCCATTACTCCCAGATCCATTCCAACCCAAAGTATTAGTATCTGTTTGGGTCATATCTATCGGTCAAATAGAACTGTTTGCAAATTGTAAGTATTGAATAGGAATACTTGATACCACCTAACTGTAAAATATTTGCATTAAGAACAGTTACTTGAAGCTATCATTATTTACGATCGATTATTATTATTATTATTATTATTATTATTATTAGTTACTGCAAACCATAAAATAGTGTGCAAACAAATTATTATTATCAAATAGAAATAATTACTTGAAATCATATAATTATTAGAAATAGATAGGAATACTTGAAACCAAACAATTGTGTGCAAATTATTTATATTAGATCAGAACACATGATATCATATAAGTGTGGACAAAAACTCTAACGAAACAACGACACAAAAACTGTAAATATAAACACACAATCCATAGCCTCTAAGCATTAAATAACCCTAGGTAGGTTGATATGCCGTTAAAATCAATCAATCTGAAAATTTTAGTATATAATACTTGATCTATGTGAGTAAGAAGAAATTACCTGATGAATAAAATAAATACATTTTATCACATTTGGACAACAGATTTATTAGTATACCAACATATATATATATATATATATATATATATTGGTAGACAAGGTAGGCAGTTTCTTCTATGAATAAACCTATTGTGATTTTATGGCTACAGACGTTTACAACGGATTTGATCGTGATATCAACTCTTGCAAGAATGTCGGTGGAAACGTTGATTGACAGTGGAGGTCATAGGTCATTCTTTTCTGGAATCAAACACGATATAGGAAATGAAAGTTATGGACACTAATTCGCTAAAAGATTTCACATGATATAAGAAATGGAGAGAATTAACTTGGGTTTAACTCATTTCTTTGGGATCTATGTACTTATGCTAAACAATTCAGTTTAGCGAAAGTACACAGTTTCAATGTCAAAAACAGTTCTATTTCAAGCAATTCAGTTGAGCATAAGTACACAGTTTTGTTCTGTTTGACACATTGATAGGACCCTTATCAGGTACCACCACTCCGAGCCAGAGTGTACCTGGGAGCGATGGCAATAAAGTGGTACTCCGTATTCCCCAAAGTTCCAGTATTACAAGAGTATTACAATCAGATTGTTTAGTGTCATATTCAGGACACTCATTGCGGTAGTATTATCCCTCTACAGAGGTGCAGTCGGTATATTCTACAGCCCCAGCCGACTGGGCCAAATTAGCAAAGGAGATGAAAACATGAACGATTTGCCGTGTAATAATTTGAGCACCAAACGAAGCATCTTATAGCGGAAACACGTGTTGCACAACCAATAAAAATAAAATAATAAATACCAAAATGTTATACGCTTGAAAAATTCCCCCCATATATATATATATAGTAAATAAATATATATTAGATATATATATTTAATTCATGGAATTTAGACTGTGATCCCTGGGTTTCATGGATTTTTTTGCAAAACAACAATCATCAGGCAGTTAAAAAAATGAAATGAATCGAAAAAAATACAATCAAAAACCGTTTAACAAAGAATTTACAACCATAAACTTTTCATTCAAAAGCTGAAGCTACGCATCTAATACCTCCTTATCCTCGTACATATGCCACCTAAAAGACACAAACATCTCTCCTACAATCACCTGGGAGATATTAAAACAAGCACCTGTCTATAACAAAACATAAAAAAATACCCCACTAAATAAAAAAATCTGAAATCCTTTCAAAATGTTGGCACGAAAACAAACGCCCTCTCCAACACTTCGATCCATTCACATAACCCATCTAGCACCTCAAGTATATAAAAAACCCCAAAAAACTTGAAACACCGTAAATACCATTTTCCTCCTCCAACCCTCACACCCGCCACACAATATATGTACCATCTTTTTCCATTAACCCATATACTCTTCTCCACACGCCTCCACTATCTGTTAATTTTACTTTTTTTTTTATGAGAATTAAGAATAGACCCCAGCACTCTGCATTCATCTTATCTACAACGTACACTCTACCCTTTTCTACAATAGTTTATATATCACACAGCATCAACACAATGCATATAACTATTAAAGATAACCATCCCAACCGTCCAACTATTTTACCCATACCACTCAAACCCGCCATCTATTTTCTTAATCAATTTCCTTAATCTTATGATCACTTTGCTCTTCAGTTACAATCATCATCGTACATAAACATATTATTATTGTAATCCCTGTATTATTTTCATTATGCATATACCACCAAAGAGAAATATAGTATATATGATATTTACACAACATTTCATCAATTTATTATTATTATATCCTCGCCTACCCCGCCCTTCCCTCAATATTATACCAACATTGTACAATATTATATTGCATTACAATATACCCATTGTGATTCGGGTCTACCAGAATATAACCGTTTAAATACGCTTACAAATCAAATCTTCATTCATTCCCCTCGACATGCAATGATGATGTTTTGTTCCTTAGCTATAGTCACCTACACATACAGAAATAAAATAATGTAGCGAAATATTAAGATACACCTACGAATTCACAGCGGCTTATACAACGCGCCGCGTTTGTAAATTCCCTTAAACTCATACGCAACTATAACCCACACACACACACACACACACTTAAAACCACACGTAAAGATTCCTACAAAATCCCAACGGTTCTTTTGACTGTATTTTTTCGATTTTCGATTCATTTCATTTTCTTAACTGCCTGATGATTGGTGTTTTGCAAAAAACTCCATGAAACCCAGGGGTCGCAGTCTAAATTCTATGAATTAAATATGTATATCTAATATATATTTATTTATTATTATCATATAATAGCTCTATTTTAGATATTGAGCACTCTCCATATTTTATTGCACTTGGTTCGACACAAACCCACAAAGTGATTTAGTGACAACCAACACTGTTATGATTTAATCATATATATATATATATATATATATATATATATATATATATATATAATGGCTACCACTTATAATTCCAGCATGCTCATAACGTAATATCTTTGTGGAAAAGAATAATCAACCACAATGTCAACAAATGCGGCTTTTAAGTCAGCAATATATATATATATATATATATATATATATATATATATATATATCTTCCTCTCTCTCTCTCTCTCTCTCTCTCTCTCTCTCTCTAAATATATATATATATATAGAGAGAGAGAGATGAAGAGATTAATTCATAGGAATAGAATTATGTATATATAATTATATATATATATATATATAATGTGTGTGTGTGTGTGTGTGTGTGTGCAGATACAAAGATAAGGAGAAAATGACATAGATAGATAGATAGATAGATAGATAGATAGATATGGCAAGCTTGACAAAAGCAATAGATGATCGCTAAATCCAACAATTAATTCTATCTTTATGCAGGTCAAATTCGTGATTGCAGCAGCGTCGTGATATCGTCAGTTGATGTAACATCGATTTTCGTTTTGTACAAGAAGATCGATGTGAAAAATAAACAGTGTCCTGTTTTGAGGAAATCGAATGGCGGCAACAAATTGTCGAGAAAGGATCACAAATCAATGAGCCCACTGATTGGAGATTCGATCAAACAGCTAAATTGATACACCAGGGTCAATAATTTTTGCCTCTTCTACCAAGAGCCGACCGTCCGACTTTTACTTTGATCTTTTCAAATTTGTAATGGGATCCTAATTGTTTGAGGAGATTTTGTCAGGATTTGAGCAACGGAGAGTGGGGAATGCATCCATGGCAACAAAAGAACGTATTTTGAACTGCTAAAGAGTTTCATTTACTGACAGACTATCTATTTATCTCATGCTCTTGCTAACTGTTAAATTGTTTATCTCTCTCTTTCTCTATCTATCTCTCTCTCTCTCTCTCTCTCACCCTCTCTCTCTCTTTTCCTTTCAATTGATCAACCTCAGTCTATCCAGGTTTAATTTGTCTTTTTGTTTAATGGCATGTCAAACCTTGTGGGTATTTATTGCCCAATCCAAATCTATCTATCTATCTCTGCATGTTTGTATCTATTCTCAATCTCTCTGATGGATAGGCTCCATTCCCGATGCTATGGAGAAGGTGGAGTACCCTTTTATTTCCATTACTCCCAGTTCCACTCTGTTAGTCTCTGTTAGGGTCCCATCTGTGAGTTAAATCTATCTATCACATTCAATTCATATCTATCTATCTATCTCATTCTGTTCATATCTATCTATCTATCTATCTATCTATCTATCTCAGTCTGTTCATATCTATCTATCTATCTAATTCTCTACATATCCTCTTATCGATTTACCAGCTAACTTGAACTTGTCTAGAAGATTCTTTGTAAATTAGAGCCTTCTTGGGTGTCCAACACATGTCACTCATTTTCAGAATAAGCTTATATACATAGCTTTCTCGTTTTATGGAGAATAACGTGTCAGACATCAATGATCAGAATTTAAATAAATGAGTGACTGGAAAAAAGATAGATAGATAGATAGATAGATAGATAGATGCATATGATTAAAATTAGATATATACAGAGATAGGAGTAGAATTTTCTTGATGGATGGACACATACATACATACAGCGCAGTTGGCAGGGACATCTCTGCTGAGGGGTAAGACCTCCTTCCCCATGAGTGATTGGATATGTCTCTAGTGATAATGAGGCTCCAATAATACAGGAGCTTTGAGGGATGCGGAGTACTCTTTCATTGCCATCGCTCCAACTCGTCAGTCAGAATTTGCAAGTAATAACTTTTTACTTCCCACAAATTTCGCTCTGGATTTAAAAAAAACAAAAAACAAAAAATAAAAAAACACATGATACAAATGGTGGCAAATGAGCTAAGGAAGGGTAGATACTGATATATATACATATATATATATATATATATGTGTGTGTGTGTGTGTGTTAGCATGTACCCTTCCTTAGCTCATATATATATATATATATTTGTGTGTGTGAGAGAGTGAGTTTGTGCGTGTGTGTGTGTGTAAATATATATATACATTTATATATATGCCTATATATGTATATATACGTGGTGCATTCAATAAGTTTCCAGACATTTAAAATTGTCGTAGACTCTTGAAAATTTAGTATGTTATTGCTATACATCTTACGAGATAACTGACCAATTATTATAATTTCAGGTTCAAATGAACACCTCCAGTAGGAATTGGAATACACCTTACTAAAGCCTGATTGGCACAGCTGGTCAATTTTAAAAATGCAATCTGACACTTTAGAAGAACGATATGGAATAAAATTCTGCTTTAAACTTGAAAAAAATGCCACAGAAACTTATGCAATGCTTCAGACTGCTTTTCGATCATCTTGCATGAATCGGGCATCAGTTTTTGAGTGGCATTAGAGATTCAAGGAAGGCAGGGAGTCTGTGAGGGATGATGAGAGGTGTGGGAGGAGTAAGAAAGTCAATACACCAGAGTTGATTGGCCATTGGGTTAGGGTTAGGGTTACTATGTTGAGGTTTTAAGGGAGTTCAGGAAGAGATCCCATTGGAAGAGGCCAGCACTCTTCAAATCGTGTCAGTTGCATTTCCGCCAGGACAATGCACCAGTCTACATCTCCATCCTTGTCACAGACTATTTGACCAAGATGGACATCAAGACATTTCCACAGCCTCCCTATAGTCCAGACGTTGCTCCATGTGACTTTTGCTTATTCCCTAAGCTCAGAGGCTGTCGTTATGAGACAATTGAGGAGATGAAAGGGGCTGTGACGAAGGTCATTGACGCGCTCACAAGAGAGGATTTCCATGGGGCCTTCCATAAGTTGTTGGAACGGTACAATAAGTGCATTGCAGCCGGAGGAGATTACTTCGAAGGGGACTAGAGTTTCATATGTGCACTATCAAGAAAAGTGCCCATACGAAAAAGTCTGGAAACTTATTTACTGATCATATCATATATATATATATATATATGTGTGTGTGTATATATATATATATATATATATATATATGCATATATATGTATTAATACATGTATGTGCATATATATAATTTTTTATGCATATATATACATATATAAATATATTCGTATTTATATGAGTATGTCAATATATGTATATATGTTTATACACACACACATATATATACATATATATTAACACGCACACGCACACTCTCATATATATATATATATATATATATATAGTTGGTCGAAAGTAGTCGAGAACGACCTACAGCTCTGTTTTCAATAATAACTCAACCGGATTGCTCCACTTACTCTTGATCCGTACCTTACAACGCCGAGTATTAAGCAAGGGATTATCAATCACTATTGTTTGAGTGTTTCGTATGTCTCAACCTTGGATTGAATCCCGGTCTCTCGAATCATTAGTGTACTATATATATATATATATATATACATATATATATATATATATATATATATATATATATATATATATATATACACACACAAATATAATCGCCTGAAATGCGCCTATTATCTTGAATTTTTTTAATTCGTCTCGGTCACGCGTCTGGTTACTTGTAGTTGGTGTTTTTAAGGAATAATCCATTTTAAGTACTGCAGATGCTCATCGCTGCAAAACGTCAATGATCTTGAAGAAATCGATGCTTTCAGCATGACCGGACCGTAACTCAGTGATCGGTTCACAACTAATGTGAAAATTAATTGTATATATTTGTATGTTTGGATAGATAGATAGATAGATAGATAATGAACAGAGCTAAATACATTGATAGGTAGGAAGATACATATGAACCGAATGATGGATAGTTGGCTAGATTTTGGGGTTTTACGGCAAGTCAATCCTTATAGGTTATCTTATTCCAAATCCTATTAATACACACACACACACACACACACACACACATATATATATATATATATATATATGATTTGTAAACCAATAGTTTGTAGGTAACATTTTAAACGTGAAAGACCTCAATTGTTTGCACACAGTTAATTGCTTTCAAGTATTGCTATCAAACACTAATAGTTTTATTTGCACATAGTTAAATTGTTTCAAGATTTGCTATGTAATACTAATAATTTAATTTAACATCAGTCATTTGTGTGCACATAGTTAAATGGTTTTAAGTTTAAAAATGATTACATATTTCTTTTTGAGTCATTGATTTGATCGTAACAGATTGTTCAAGTCAGAGGAGACCTGGGATTAATAGCAATTAGGGAGTATTCCAGGACTGGAACCTCGTGATCAGATCCAGGAAGCTCGTCCGGAGGGATCTTACATATCTACAGAGATGCATTCGGTGTATTCAACAGCCCCATCCGATTGAGTTTAAACAAATTGAGATAGATAAGTAGGTAGGTGGGGAGATATGAACAATACTTCTATGGAAACTTTTGTTTTAGGTTATTCCTCCTTATTTTCTTGTTTTTTTTTATTTACGGTCAGAGCAGGAAATTCATAGAAACGTGTTTCCGTGTCTTCAGTAAATGTTCTATAAACTTTAAAGTGAATGAGAAACCAAACACACAAAGACATTCTCGAAATTAGAGAAAGCAAGAAAAGAATTTAAAAGGCCAAATTTTTGCTTTTTCTGTTCGTTTGTTTATAAGCGTTCTTAGCTAATTTCATTTATATCAAAATATTTCCCAAATCGTTTTTTTAAGAATGCACATTGCTCATATGGTAACAAAACAATTGGATATTAATTATTAGTAGTATTGATATTATTATTAGTTCACTTCATGCGAATTTTTCAGCGGAATCTGAGTGACAGCAAGTTTCCTTCGTTCTCCAGGATTCTTCTGTGTATTCTAGTCGATCTTAACAATGCTGTGATCTAGATGGTCTCTTCCTCTGATTTCCAGTAACTTCAGTCTTTTTTCCAGGCCTTTTGGAACCGTTTTATGTCCACCAATTACAACTTGGTCGAAATAAGTCACAGCTTTTTAGTCCTTGTATTTGTTCATCTTTTTTGCCTTCTTTCATTTTTACTCTGTGGCCGGCAAAGAAGGGACAATCCGCTTGACTGCAACTGGTATGATCTTCTGGGCAAGATTTGATGATTTTTGTTTTGTATCTCAAAACTGCTGAGAATTTTTATATTACATTTTCTAGGTCGGATTCTACATATATCATTCGGTAGTATCGTCAAATTTTAATCTTTTGCATAGTTCCCAATGGATCGCCTTCATTTTCAGTCGTATCTAGCTACTTTATGCTTATTGGCTGCATTCGTGAGATCTTTGTCCCCACACATTCTACATTTACTATTCTGTGTATTATCAAATTTATCTTTGACAAAATTGGTTTTTATGGCAATATTTTGTACTGAAATTTAAAAAAAAAGATTCAGTTCCTTCCTTCAGGTTTCTTTTTCTTAGCAATGTCCGAATCATTTCCTCAGTTTTTTAGCCATTGCGCTACGGAGATTCATTCTACAGAGAAGAAAACGTTGAATAAAGAAGGGTAGATGTTGAATTGGAGGAAAAGGAGAGAAAGAGGAAATCATAAATTTTAAAAAGAAAGAAGGAACATGTAAAAGTAGTCCCGGCGGGGAGAGCAATTGAAGACGGTAAAAAAATGAAGAAGAAGAAGAAGAAGAAGAAGAAGAAGAAGAAGAAGAAGAACCTAAAAACCGACGAAAAAGAATGCTTTTTTATCATTTTTTTCTCACCAAAAATAATAATAAGAGAACTGAAGGTCAGACGAAGAATCGGACCAATCAAGACCCCAACATTTTTAAGATAAGCTCGAAGAGTCCTGGAGACTTCCGAATAATAATAATTATAATAGTGAGAAACAATCGGCTTACGCTGGTGTGAAAAACTCTCAAAAGAGTAATAATTAGCGAATGCAGTAAATTTGCACAAAGAGAGTATAAGACTAGACACGACTAAGTGGGGAAGCTGATCCACTGAGAATTGTGCAAGAAGTTTAAATTTGACCATACGAACAAACGGTATATGCACAAACCAGAATCCGCCCTGGAAAATAAGATTCACAAAATTCTTTGGGATGTTAAGATACAAACGGATCATCTAATCTCGGCCAGACGACCAGACCTTGTGATAGTCAACAAAAAAAAGAGAACCTGCCGAATAGTGGATTTTGCCGTTCCGTCTAACCACCGGGTAAAACTGAATGAAAGCGAAAAGAAAGATAAGGGCGAAGAGAAATGGAAAAAAAAACTATGGAACATGAAAGTGACGGTGATACTTATTGTAATTGGTGCGCTTGGTTCAGTCACCAAAGGATTGATAATAAGAGAGGAGAAATTGTAAATAATAGGACGGGTGGAGACCATCCAAAATACAGCATTATTTTGATCGGACAGAATACTGAGAAGAGTCGTGGGGACTTGAGGAGAGTTGTTGTCTCTCAAACTCCAGTGTAAAACCATCAGCTAACGCTGGTGTGAAAAACTCTCAAATAATAATAATAATAACTACATAGAAAAACACGAACGAGGACTGATTACGGCCATCAGAAACAATACTGACAACACGATAGATGACAGAATGACAATAACTAGGAAACAAAAATGGGAAGGAAAACAACTCCATGGGCGTTTTAAACGACTAATAAACAACATCTCACACGTCAAAACCTGGACATGGCTAAGAAAAGGAAACTTTGAGTGAGAAGCAGAATCTCTCCCAATGGCAACACAAAACAGCGCCATAAGAACCAATCATATCAAGGCGAGAATAGATAAGACGCAACAAAATAGCAAATGTACGATATGTGGTGACAGATGAAACCATCAATCACATAATAAGCGAATGCAGCAAATTGGCACAGAAGGAGTACAAGGCTAGACACGACTGGGTGGGCAAGGTGATCCACTGAGAAATGTGCAAGAAATTTAAATTTGGCCATGCTAACAAATGGTATATGCACAACCCAGTACCTGTCCTAGAAAATGACACACGCAAACTCCTATGGGATTTTGACATGCAAACGGATCGCCTAATCTCGAAAAGAAAATCTGCAAAATTGTCGACTTTGCTGTCCCGGCTGACCACAGAATAAAACTGAAAGAATGTGAAAAGAGAGATAAGTACCTCGACCTTGCTATGGAACATGAAAGTGACAATTGTGATTGTTGCTTTTGGCACAATAAGTAAAGGATTATTAAAGGGCCTGGAGGATTTGGAAGTTGGCTGCCGAGTGGGGACCATCCAAACAACAGCATTATTGAGAACGGCCAGAATACCGAGAAGAGTCCTGGAGACTTGAGACTTGCTGTCACTCAAACTCCAGTGAAAGACCATCAGCTAACGCTGATGTGAAAAACTCTAATGAGTAAATAATAATAATAATAATAATATACATTCTTTGTTTCCTACATAAAAAGATAAACTGATTAGAAACTTCTTTCTATCTCTCTATCGTTATCTATCTATCTATCTATCTATCTATCTCAGTCTGTTCACGTCCGTCTCTCTTTGTTCATATCGATCCATCGCTCTATCTATCCATCATATACGTGTAACTGAGTGTTTATAAGAAAAACTTTAGTGTCGTGAAAAGATAGAATTCATCAATTGGCCATCATTAGATGGATCTATATATTTCGGCCAATAGTAAAATTTCACAAGATTCCTCTTTCTAACCATGAAACGTATTCTTACAGACCCAGTTACTACTGAATAGTGAGTTCAATTCTTACTCAGTGCTTCCTACGTTTGGTCTTGAGACAAATCTAAGCTTTGCTTAGTTTTAGCTTTACGGTCATAGTGAAAGTACTGGTTCTTCTCAGCTGACCGAGGTTAATCAATGTTAAACTTATTCAGTTATGAGATGGGTAACCACTTTGGAACAGCAGTAACTGTTAGTAAACTGAAGCATGTGTGCTAGATTAAGCAACCCTTTGTAAATAACATCATATTAAGTATAGTATAATGGTTTGCAAGCTAACCAAGGAGACCATTGTGAATGAGTTCGATTCTCACTAGGTGCTCAAAACTTCTAACCTTGTGCCAAACCAATGTAAGATTAGTAAATGACATATTGTGTTTTAATTTCATTTCATCGATTGTGTCAAGAGGTATTATCGCTAACACGTTACACTAACCGATGTTGAGTTCGATTCTCACTGGGTGCCTCATACGTCTGGCCTTGTATCAGATTAATAAATGGCTATAGTTAATAAGAATATTTCATTTTTCATGAGTCAAAAATATAAATAAATTGCTTATCGTTTCTATGCAGTCATTCATCTGAATAGTGGCCAATATCATCACTCTCTTAACTTGTTATTTACTAAGCTTTGCATAATCTTGTACACATTCTACGGTTTGCTTGCACTACCTGCTATTATTAAGTGGTCATCCATTTATGTTTTGAACAGACTAATTATTGCTTAACTTGTTATTTCTTAAGTTTGGCTTAGATGCTTTAGGTTGCTTAAAAAGTCTGCATTTACTAAGTGGTCACCAATTTAAGTAGAGACCGGCTCATCTCTACTTTAATCTATTATATTTTGCTTAATCTAACACAGAGGTTGCTTACAATACGAAACGTTTCTAAATGGTCACCCATTTATGTACTGACCGGGCTCATTACTGCCTTAACTTGTTCTTGTAGTTAACTGGTGTATTCAGCATGACTCACAGTAGACTACATTTTCCTATTTTTGATACTGTAATCCCAACGTTTTGAGTGGTCCTTTTTTTCGGCTTCCATCGCGAACAGGATCAGAAGGAAGTGAAGAAAACTTTTGCTTGGAAAATGACGACCAATTCTTTATAGTAATTTACAAAGCTCTTTGCATCGATGTGGCATAAGGCCGAATGAATGGGGCGCCCAATGAGACTCGAACTCACTCATGTAGGTTGCTAACCGTTACACCACTAGAGGTGAATATTTGTCGCTGCCTCCCACCAGACAGGACTTGACACAAGGTCAAAAGCCCGAAGGCCGACCAATACTTTATTGTGCTACGGTTAGAAATAAAGGTATTAAAAAAGAGACATTACAATTTTCTACTTTTTTGTATTTGCATAAAATCTTATTCAGCTGAAAAATATGAACCTAAAAGAAATAAACATTTTACAAGTTTTTCGCTCACAAATTAGAATGATAATTGCATAAACGAATAAAGATTTGATTTGGATTCGAAAAAAAGTGAGGATTAATCGTTGCGGTTTTTGTATATCTGAAACGAAAATCATCCGATTTTTTTAATCTTTCAAACAGTTATTTCCTCAGGGATTCATGTGAAGAGGCAGATAAAAATTCATAAAAATCAAATGATTCATACATTTTTAATATAACAAAGCTGATTTCCATATTTCATCAATACCTAAAATTTATTATTTATATTTGTCACCCGTCATTTTCCTACAAAGGTACGTAGGTATCTATCTATCTATCTATCTATCTATCTATCTATCTATCTCAGTCTTCACATCTGTCTATCCATCTATCTCTGTCTATTCACATTTATCGATGTCATTCTGTTCATATCTATCTATCTATCTATCTATCTATCTATCTATCTATCTATCTATCTCAGTCTGTTCGAAACTATCTATCTATCTATCTATGTCAGTCTATTCATATCTATCCATCCATCCAGATAGATAGATAAATAGATCATGTATTGATATCTATCTATCTATCTCAATATGTTTATATTTATCTATCCATGTATATAGACAGATAGATAATTTGATAGATAGATCAATGTATTGCTATCTATCTATCTATCTATCTATCTCAGCCTGTTTATATCTATTTGTACTTACCAATGTCTCTTTATTTTTTATCTATCTGACATAATCGGTTTCATGCCGCATATGTAGGCCAACAAAAATACAAGTTTCGGCGCTTCAATAATCGTTGGTCACCATTTATAGACGCGCTTCTCGATTCGCCTTCCAAAATGGAACGCCTTTGCTGATTGGCGTGATGTGTTTGTCAATAAATAATGAACGACTTTGTCGGCGCCATCTTTGATGAGTTTGACATCAGAGAGGAATAGCGTCTCTGCCCATTTACGTGTGGAGTTTATTCATTGAATTATTGACGAACGACACACAATGGAGACGGCCACAAGAGACGGAAATGCTTAGTATGGTAGAACAAAGAAAGAAAAAGAAATAACAACCACAAGTGATCGTTGGTGTTGGAGGGTTGAGGAGAGAGCGTTATTCAGATGACACAAGGTCAATGTTTTGCAGGATGGCACCCATCGGCACATATGATATGTTCTTTATACGCACGTACGCAAAAGCATGGCACACATACTCACACATACACATAGATATAAAGGGGCACCTTAATATGGCCTTGTGCCACATCTGAGCAAAAAATTTAGTAGATTACTTCAAATAGATTTAAAGTTTAAAGGCATATCAATCTTGTGTGTTACTTAATGCCAGAGCCAACCTTGTAAAAGCAGAGTATTGATGGCGCTATTTAACCTGTATCTGGTGGTGATAACGAGCTTCACAAGAATTTTAGTTCAAAAGTGAATGTATTTGCCCAAATAGAGTTTGAACTCGCTTTCTACAATATCGTAGTCCAGCACGTTAGCACCTATACCACGGTGACCCTCCTCTTTGAACAGAATAAGATAGATGGACAGATAGAAAGATTGATTTTAAAAATTTGAAATAAAGTTTTACATAGTAGTTACTGAGATTAAATAAAATCGCATAAAACTCAGCTGTCCGTAAAACAAAGACAAATTAAAATCATATATATATATATATATATATATATATATATATATATATTGCATTAGATCTATTGAAGCTCCTGTGTAAGAAAATGGTCTCACAATTTAAAAACAAAAGCAAGACGCAGCCATTATTCCGTAGAATCTATCATGGATGAAGGTGACACAGATGATCTAGCACTTCTCACCAATGCACCAACCCAAACCAAATATCTGCAGCTTTGACCACAACGTGCAGCAAGAGGCTTTGGCCCAGACCTGAACTCATATAACACAGAATTCACGGTGCCATGTCCACATCAAATGATAAAACACTGAAATTTGTTGGCTATTTCTTTAACCTAGTTAGAATGATCTCAAATCATGAAAGCGATATCAACATGACCTATTTCAAATACCTCCGTAGATATATCTCATCTTTTAAAAGCAATGTCAAGTTACGAATAGGAAAGACATGGACTGCTATTATCAGTGATATGGAAATTTAATCTCTCAGATAAAATAAAAAGGGTATCCATTCCATCAGCACGAACTAATGATATATATATATATATATATATAACAAAACCGTCTGGAAGTTTTACTTTGTCTATGTTACACCTGAGACGGTCGAACTAATTTTTAAAAGATAGATACGTTTCAAAGTCTTTCATCAGTAGAAAATACGTGACTTTTTCAGCCAGAAAGTGTGCCCATATATATATATATATATATATATAGAGAGAGAGAGAGAGACGTTTATGTGTGTTTGTGAGTGAGAGCGAGAGAGACAGAGAGAGAGAGAGAGAGTGTGTGTGTGTGTGTATGTGTGTGTGTGTTCAGCTGAGTCATAGTGTCATGAAATAGTAAGTCAGATCATTGTCAACCAAGGGGCACCGGTGTGAGTGTATGTCAGTGTGTGTTTGTGCTTGTGTGTGTTCAACATTAATTTAAGATGATGAGATTGAAAAAGACAGAGCTCGAGCCAAATTCTTCATTTGGGAATCCCAAATTTCGCTGATACATATATTCAATACGCCTTCTGTTCGTAACTCATCCTCACCCCTCGTCCCAGTCACATATAATTGCTAACAAATTGTTTTCAAATCTATGGAAATAACTTTGTCTATCGCTCTCTAGACTGAATATCCTAGGCACAAGTATACTCAGCCAATAAGTGATCGATCTGACATTCTTGGGTAAAATGAACAGTGAGATGGGAGGAACGTGACCGTACAGTTGCTGTTTTGCGGAGTCCAGTTTCCAGAATTCGTTCAAAACAGAGCCTAGTATTCTTAAGTACTTCTCATCCAGCTTTTCTCCATGCCTTTCGTTAGAGTCTGAGTGGTGCACCCTTACAGTAGTAATGACATTGCAACAGATTGGAAGAAAAACCGTCATGTGATCAACTCTTCAATAGCAACCCACGCTTTCCCAATGCATATGTTGGCATCGTTTTCAGTAGATGGGATATTACTGTCGAAGTAAGTGAAATGGTCGACAAATTTCTTTCTTGCCACTTTGAGTGAAGATGGTTCCTTCTTGTTTAAGATACATGAACTTTTGTTTTATTTGCGTTCATGTAAAGACCAATGCCCCTGCCGTTTGCTTAGGCTGGTATATTTGTGAGAAGGTATATTGGACAGGTATATTTGTGAGAAGGTATACTGGGCATGTATATTTGTGAGAAGGTATACTGGGCATGTATATTTGCGGGATCATCAGCGTAACCTTCATCTCTTTAGTTATACACATTTACCAACCCCTCCACTCGGGCAGGATATGACACAAGGTCAACTTTTAAGCAGAGTTTAACAGGTTTGAATTCAGAGTTTTCGCTCTCCTAGGCTAGTAGCCTCACCAAGGCTGAAGAACCCAGTCTGTCCTACAATTTATCCATAGCTGGAGGGAGAAATTTGGATTCATACCTTTCCCAAGGGTATTAGTACTATGTGAACTGCAATCAGTCTTGTCCAGGATTTGAACTCGTGTCGCCGTGTCCATTTCCTACGAAGATAACCATTACACCACGGGCACCTTAGCTATAAGTGAGTAAACTAGGCGACCTAAGTCGAAGGTGACCCGAAGGCTCTCTTTTCAATAGCTACTACACCGAGGTATAGGGGAAGGCGCTACTCATTCCCCTTTACCCTTGATCTTGACTTACTCAATAATGCTGACTGTTAAGCAAGGCGTAATCAAGTACCATTTTTTGGGTCTTTGGTATAACTCGAACTGGGATTGAACCCCGGTCTCCCGAAGCATTGACGAACACTCGACTTATTAGGCCAAGGAGATTTCTCTTCTGCATATCTTTGTAACTCAAGATTACACCAAACATTTTTTATCTTCGAGTATGTTGTGTGACTATTTTAGCATCAATTTGTTCAAAAAAAAAATTTCGAATTGTCCAAAGAAGCGCTGGCATGATAAATATATAAGGAAAGCAACTTAATGATTGGTTAGCTCATGGAACCAGATCAAAAAGCTATTGACAGCAAATTCATGGCACCCAGTGAGAATATTACTCACTAATAATGAGCGCTGAGTTTAGTTTTTTAACCATAACACCATGATAGAAAGAACATAAAAAATGGACAGATTCAAATAAAACTTTATTTTGGTATATTTTTTTTCTTTTTTAACAATTGTAAATGTGTGGCATTTGTATAAAGACGAGCTTTTTGTATGTAGTCCTATATTTATGGGTATTTTTTTTTTTTGCTTTTGTATTTGTTTTTTGATGTTTTGTTTTATTCGTTTATTCATTTTTCGTTATTGTTGTTAAAGTCACTTTTCTCCAACGGCATCCAGATCGCGCACCTGATGCTAAAAAAGGTAAGCATACTCTTTAAGTATTTTCAGGAAGAAATTACAACTTCCAAAATTGTTTTGAGAGTCAATTAGAAACAATTTTAGCATCGTTAACACCTGCTCAGCATTTCCAGAAATAGTCTTAAAACAACTGTAATTCTGTATATCTATCGACCTCACTCTTCCCTCTTTTTCATCTCTCTCTCATTCTCTCTCTCTTTGTATATATATATATATATATATATATATATATTAATATGCATACATAAATATACATATATATTTATATACACACATGGAAACACATATATATACATATATATAGATGTAAATTTGATATTTCGAATTGTCTATATATATATATATATATATATATATATATATATATATATATATATATATATATATATATATATGTATATGTATGTATTTATATAGAAAATGAAACTAACATCTTTCTTTATAAGGATAACTTTTTCAGAAATGAGTCTATACTGCAAAAACAAAATCTACACCAGAAGAAAGAGAGAGAGAGAGAGAGAGAGAGAGAGAGAGAGGGGTGCCCAATTTTTATCATATATAAAGTGTCGGTTAGATTTTGGGCCCTATTTGTTTAAATTATTTGGTTTTCTTTTTGCTGTTTCTATCATTTTTCATAATCCCACATTCCCTGCATATTAATTGAAGGGTATTAAAAGTAAAAAAGATAAAAAAAATGAAAGTAAATAATTTAAATATACGATCCAAAGGAACACTGCTTTCCTTTTAATTAGACGCAGATTTCGTTTTGGCGAAATAAAATTAATTCTGAAGAAGTCGTATCTCATGGGTTGAAAAAGACATAAGGTTTATTACTCACACAATTCAAATTTAATTATCCGGGAAGAGACATGGTGTAACTGATATAGGTTTTTGGTTGCAAAGTGCTTTTAAGTGAAATCACCAGGATGTTGAAGGTTTAATCCTGACTACACGTAACAAGGAATCCTCAACACTGGTACCGGGTCATAGTTAACGGTATTAGAACAATATATCCCTTTTAAAGGATTAAAGAAAAGGTTCCATTCGAAATTCGCACCCCACCTAAAAATGATATTTTTACTTATGTAATTAAAGATGATTTTATTTTTTTTTAAAAAGTATATTCTCCAAATTATCGAGGCTACATCATTTTTTAGTGTAGCAATCCCCACATTATTAATTGCTTGTAGTTTTTTGTTTGTTTGTTTGTTTGTTTGCTTTTTAATCAATTTAACAATAATTTTTACGTTTATTTTACCCTTTCCCCCGTTTTTTACTCCCCTGGGAAACTTTACAAAAAACCTTTAAAAATGGGGGAATTAATGTCAATAAGGTTCATCTGTTTAAATTTTGTTTATTCATAATTTTACTGACGCGGTCAGAAGAAATAAAAAACATTCCATTCATTTTTTTAACTTGATTCTTTTTGAAATTTTAACTTACTGTAACTCAGGTTCAAAATATTGCAAAAGTTACTCTAAAAGCAAAAAAAGGAAAAAAAAATTACAATCAGTTTTACATTTGTTTTTATTTATTTAAAAGTGTTTTGCAGTCGTTGTGGACGTTAAAAATCGAGCTATTTTTGGCAATTTGTATTGTTAAAAATAGAATACAATATTTAATTAGATTAATTCAATATTTATGACATCTTTTGTTTTCAAGTCGGAAACTTTTACTTTCTGTCAAGTTTGAAATGTAAAACATCTCCAACACACACACACACACACACACACACACACACACACACACACACACATATATATATATATATATATATATATATATATATATATATATACATATGTAAAAGTAAAGAGGAAAAACAGACAAAAACGGTGTGTGTAAATTTGAAATAAAGACTAGAATGATTTGAGAAACAAATCGGTAGTTTTGAATAGTCATATATAAACACATATATCTATACATATATATATATATATATATATATATATATATATATATATATATATATTTGTATATGTATATTGTGTGTATGTGTGTGTGTATGTATGCATGTATATATATGTGTGTATATATATATATATATATGTATGTACATACATATGTATACATATATGTACATATGTATGAGTGTGTCTCTCTCTCTCTCTCTCTCTCTCTCTCTCTCTCTCTCTCTCTCTCTCTCTCTCTCTCTCTCTCTGTGCGTGTGTGTGTGTGTGTGTATTAGATTAATGAAAACAGATTCCAAAGAATAGACGTACATACATACATTGAAAAAGATATGAACAAATTAAGATAAGTATATATATATATATATATATATATATATATATATATATATATATATATATATATATATATACCTATCTTATTTGTATAGGTATATATATATATATATATATATATATATATCTTAATTTGTTCATATCTTTTTCAATGTATGTATGTATGTAGATATATTGAAAAGGATATATATATATATATATATATAGAGAGAGAGAGAGAGAGAGATAGATAGATAGATAGAGAGAGAAAGAGAGAAAGAGAGACAGAGAGAGACAGAGATAAATAAATAAATAAAGTTAGTGATAGAAAAAGGTAGGAACAGATTGACAAAGATAGATAGATAGATAGATAGATAGATAGCGAGAGAAAGAAAGAGAGAGAGAGAGAGAGAAATAAAGTTAGTGATAGAAAGGTAGGAACAGATTGACATGAATAGATAGATAAATAGCGAAAGAAAGAAAGAGAGAGAGAGGGAGAGGGAGAGAGAGAGAGGAAAAGAAAGAGAGAGACAGAGGGGGGGGAGATGGATATGCAGATATTGTAGTATATGTACCACCAATTTTTAATTTGTCTAAGTTTTTCGAATCGAATACGGATAAATATTTTATGATCAAATCTTTTATTCTCTTTGTCTATTTATATTTGCTTTCATTTGTTGACTTCTCTAATTGCTTTTGGGTAATTAAATCAGATAGAAATAATCGTCTTTTGTTTTTATCTGGAATGTCAGCAATAAACTCTCACCATTAACAGTTCCTTTTTGTTTTTCTATGCAATTCACATATTCTATGAAGATTTTAACAATCGTCTTACCATCGGGAAACTCGTGGTATTACCAGAGAGTGTCTAACAACTGTTCGTTCTTTTTTTAAATCTTTATATTCTTTTAAAAAGCAACTTCACCACGGTCTACATTCGATCCTATATGTGTTACACTGGCTTCATTGGTCGGAGGAAGCACAACTCCCATAGGATATCTAGGGTAGGAATAATTTTGTGAAGCCCATTCCAATGCAGATCTATATTGATTTGAATTCTGAATTTTCCTTCTCCAATATCAGTTGCCATAAGATGGTTAAAGGGTCAGTCTGTCCAACTATTTATTCGTGGGCGGGGTCTAGGCTTTCATGTTATCCCCCCCCAAAAAAAATCTATGATACAAATCTATCAGAATCTACTAGATGTCAATTCTTGTTTAGTACCATTCATAGAAAATATACAAAACCCGCTTTTCCAAGGCCCCCAAACAGGCTCCCCGTTCAAAGTTTGGGTGCAAGGGTAGCATGCATCGGTCTTGAATAGATGGGATGGAATAAAGAACGAGTTTTGTGATTATGTTAACGCGTTTAACCATGCTTCGTCCTGGCAAAATGACCTAAGTTCTATATATATATATATATATATATATATATATATATATATATATATATATATATATATATATATACCAACCCCTCTGCTCTGGCAGAATATGACACAAGGTCAATTTTCAAGCGGAGTTTAACAGGTTTGAATTCAGAGTTTTCCTTCTCCTAGACTAGTTGCCTCACCAAGGCTGAAGAAGCCAGTCTGTTCTACTATTTACCCATAGCTGGAGGGAGAATAATTGGATTCATACCTTTCCCAAGGGTATTAGTGCTACGTGAAATCCAATCAGTCTCGTCCAGGATTTGAACTCGTGTCGCCGTGTTCATTTCCTACGATGATAACCATTACATATATATATATATTAAAATGAATTGGTCTGCAAATGAATTTGAATGTGGTACTGTCGGTTTATACTTCATATAAGTATGATCACCACGAATTTTGGACTTCGTGTTCCTCTTCATAAGATTAATAATGTGTTTATTTTTATCGATGTGTGATTCTTTTTAAATTTATTTATTTATTTACTTTTTAAAATCTTATTTTAATTGTTTTAAAAAAATTGTGCATATATTAATAAGTTTTGAATTTTGCTCTTGTAATATTAGAAACATCTTATGCTTGTTCTCTTTTGTTTTATATGATGTTCCGATAACGTTTCGCCTGATCCACGCTTCAACTCTCTTGACGTTTAAAAAAATGTGAACTATTTGTTTTTATAGGACTCGATACCGATAAAAAATGGTTGTTAATATATCAGTTGGATTAGCTAATTCTTGCAATGCACTATTTATATAAAGACTTATGATTTAATAAACGTTGTCAAGAGGTCAACGTTATTGATTACCAGAGACTATTACGTTTGGAAAATACTGTCCGATTTTCGAATAAACTGTTTAAAATCTGTTGACATATTTTTAATAATTTATAAAAATTCACATTCCTAATGGTTAAAGGGCCTTCTTTATCAATTTCCAATCACTTTTTTTCAGAATTTCATTTTGAAAGTCAAATGAAGGTTATAAGAAGGTTATACATGAAAAAAAAAAATGATGCGTTTATTTTCTTGGCGTGAGTTCAAGCTCGTTCATAGTTTTACTTCATAATAATGTTCGGTCATATTTTGCGAGTATATCACATCCACCATATTCTCCTGAATGAATGACTACCATTTTTTCGAACATTTTTTCATATTCCGTTCCAAAAGAGAATTAGAACTGCCTTTAAAGATTTTCTTGGCATCAAAACTTTTAGAGTTTTATCTTACAGACATAAATAACCTTGTTAATCAGTTTCAGAAATGCATAAATGTTCAGGGATTCATGTTTTGACTGATTAAACATCGTTAATTCAATGTTTATTTTAAAAAAAATGGAAGGGCTTTTTCAAACAACTTAATATTTGATTTTATGGTGACTGGAAAAAGTCGTAGGAAAAAGTAAATACATTTATTTTCTGGTGAACTTTGTTTTTCTCTAAAAGTAAAACGATATGTCATTCAAGGTCAGATTTTGGGGAATAAATTTCGTTTTTAAAACAGGCTACAACAGATGTCGCTGGATTGGAGAATTGTTTGAGAAAACACTTCACGTGGGGCAGTACTTGTTAATTAGAATCACTTGGGAATATCACCTCTCCAGCCATTGGGTTTATTAGTTTGGTTTGCTTGGGTTTTATGGCATATCAACTATTACTGGGTATTTAATGTCAAATGCTGTCTATACTTATATATTAAATATATATATATATATATATATATATATATATATCATTTGTAAACACATTTTGTCGAAAACATTCTTAAACGAGCATGAGCTTTTATTTGCACACGATTAAATAGTTTCAGGTATTGCTGTATAACAATCACAATTTAACATCAGTCATTTGTTTGCACACAGTTTGTTCTATTTGACCCATAGGTAGCACCCTATCAGATGCTACCAATTGGGGTCAGAGTTGACCTGGGAGCAATGGTAATGAAAGTGTACCCCACATTCCCCAAATTTCTAAGGCTGAAGCCACACCATCAGATTGTTTGGTGTCATATCCAAGACACTCGTTGGGTGGGGTCCTACCCCTCTGCAGAGATGCAATCGGAGTCTTCGACGGCCCCAGCTGACTGGGCTGGGTTGAATAGTTCCACTACCGTCCTCCTACAGGGATGGTTTTATTAAATAACCTATGAACAGTGATATGCCATTAAACAAAGAAAGTGAGCAAATCACACCTGTTTGTTTGGTTTAATTATTTAACAGCATTTCAAATCCTCATGGATTATTTAATGCCGAAATTTGATGCATTTGTAAAAGTTTAATTGTAATCACCATATTTACAATGTTCCACTTGATTTTTTCAGAAAGTTGTATGATTTCAAGTATTCCTATCTAATACAAATAATTTGCATCCACGATTATATGGTTTAAAGTAAATATTTCTCTCCAATAATATCATTTGTTTGCCCGGTTTTATTGTTTAGATATTACTATCTTACGCGAATAATTGGCTTTGCGCTTAGACGTTTTCAAGCAACTAATGACAATGAGTAAAGTAAAGTTGCCTCTCTTAGTCGACGGCGACCAGAAGGCTCCCTTTTCAATAGCTACTACACCGAGGTGTAGGGGAGGGCTCCACTCCTTTCCCTGGACTGCTCCACTTTACCATCGATATATACTTTATATTGCTGAGTGTTAAGCAAGGAGGTATCAAGTACCATTTTTTAAGTCTTTGGTATGACCCGACCTGGGATTGAACCCCGGTCTCCCGGACCACTGGCGAACATTCTACCCACTAGGCCAATGAGCCAGTTACTAATGACAATAATAATCCTTAATAAACCATTAAAGTGTTAAGTAGTTATTCTTAATATAAATAATTTGCATACAGTTAAATGGTTTCAAGTATTCCTATCAATTACTAATAATTTTCAAACAGATCTCTTTGACTCATAGATGGGACACTAATTCCGGGTGGACATGAGAGTAATGAAAATGAAAAGGGTTTCCTCACTGCCTAGAGCTTCAGTAGTAGAGCTTCCCCACCAGCTATAGAGTGATGTCATACCAAGTACAACCCTTTTTATTTTGAGGTCCTTACATCTCTGCAACAGGAACAGTCACGTATTTTATTCCCACCGACAGAGCGTAAAATGGCTCTGATTTATATCAAGTGCTGACCCGCAACTTCC
>OY757943.1:729365-731865 GCA_963585895.1 Sepioteuthis lessoniana | reverse complement strand
GTCTCTTCGGAGGAGAACATGAAGGAAGCACTCGAGCGGAAGGCGAAACGTTGAGCTGACTCCATGGAGAGGGGTTGAGTATGTCATGTGCGACCAATTGAGGTCGGATGCAGTGGGTTCCTTGAACGTTCAACTTCTATCTTTCTATCCAAACTATACCTAACTGGCCAGCCCCAAAATAAGGCCCTAAAACAAATACAGGCTGCGCCTCAGTAGACTTGAAAGTGGATCTAGTCGATGGCAGGCAGCCAATACAACTGTGGGAGTTGAGTTTCGCGTAAATGATCTCTTGAATTCCTTGTGGGAGATTCTCAAGAGACATTTGGATTTGTACTGCAATAAAATTTCGCGGACGCTCCCGAGTGAATGTGAATGTGCCGATCTCACGAGAAGATTACGTTAAACTTTGGTGTTGTGGGAGGTCATGTTGGCGATGTTCTCGACGTATGACCAAATGAAGTAGTCCAACAGGTTCAGGTCGGGGGAGAAGGGGGCTGTGAGAGAAGGGTACAAAGTCGTAGCACTCCTTCTGAAGCCAAGCCTGCGTCTCTTTGGACTTGTGGACCGGTGCTGAGTCCTGCAATCACACCCAGGGTCTGCCACCGGTCACCTGATTGTACCAGGGGATCACCATACTCTTCAGCACATCCAGGTACACTTTGGTGTTGACTTTCAAACTGACTTCAAAGATGTGAGGTGGCATGATTGGCCCTCACTTGAAACCACACCAAAAACCATAACCGTAGCCGGAAACTCCATCCCCCTGGGCACGTCCCTGTTATTCGTGGCAATCCAGCGATGGTTCTGGCTGTCAAAACTTGGATCGGTAGAGGGCATGAGTTGTACAGCGGCGCATCTCCGATCTCGCTCGTTGAACATTGGGTCACTTTCAGACATGATAGAAGGCTCCAATTGCTCTTGGGATTTGTACACAACTGGCCAACTAGTAGATGGTCTGCAACAAAAAAAGAAAAACGGTTTTTATTAAACGGAAATGGAATCATGTCGTCTTTTCTAGGGCGACAATTTTATCGTTCCATCCTGTATATATATAGGATTTGGCATTAGATAACCAACAAGGGTTGATATACCGTAAAACACACAACCAACCAACCATTTCATATGTTGATCACTGTCACCCCAGCCTCTAAATAAAACCACGTAACTGCTTGAATCAAATAACCCAAAAGATGATAGCCAAGCTAACACTATCTCAGAATATCTGGAAAAATTATACCTCTTTTTTACTCTAACAGTTTTCAAATGAAGTATTCAAAGGAGGCGCTCATGGTATATTGGTTATCATTGTAAGAAATGGACTCGGTTACCTGGGTTTAAATCGTGCATTTCACATTGCGCTAATACGTTTGGAAGATGTATAAATCTAATTATCCTCCCTCCAGCTATAGGTAAATAGTATCACAACCAGTCTAGAAGAAAGAAAGCTATGAATTCAAACCAGTTGTAGACTTGGAGAGGGATGGGCTCTACGAAGCTTTTTTCTCCAAGGCATACTACATGAATAGAGCCTTGTCGACCAAACAAGCTTACCGGACCAGTGAGATACTAAAAACGTTCATAAGATATTTTACGGTTACCCAGAAGATATTGGCTCTGTTTGCTGTTGCTTAACTTAAATGCCTGGACAGGTGTTGGAATGATGATCTAACTTCAGCTGTCATCCGGTCCGCCTCAAAGAGAATTTATATTGACTAATCTCGGGTCAAACGACATCGATCAAAACTGAGCAGTAAAATTGATCACCCCCGACAGATGATTGACAATTGAAAGTATTAACAAGTTCCGTGGGCTCAAAACGAGAAGTACACTTTCTGCATAGATCAAAGAGTAATAAAGCCCAAATCTCTTGATCCGGAATCCTACAGCCCACTTTCATCCGGGCTCAAAGTTAATCACTTTCGGATCAGGATCAACGCCGCCAGACAGAGCGATACTTTCAACTTTATCCGTTAATTGATCAGGAATTTTGACTACGGGCCAAAATTTTTGGCGGTAACGAACGAGCAGCTTGTCCATTATTTTTTGTTGTTGTAGTTGTTGTTGTTTGCTAGAAAATTAATAACTCGTGGATATCTAGGATTTTACCAGTACTTGGTGCTCAACTTATCGGTCCGTGAAATGTTGCATATTTGTGTAAATAAATCATAGGATTTTGTTTCTCACGAGTAAAGTTGACGATCCTGTAATTAGCGCAGTCCCTGATGGTATTAATGCTTTTAGTCAGGAAGGAGTGATGGATTCTAATTAGTATTTTATAGTTTACTGCGGTCCACGATGATACTGATGCTTTTATTTAGGAAAGAGTAAAGAATTCTAACATTTTATTGGCATCTCTTTTATTTGGAGAAGTTGGATGATTTAAAAAAATCACATTAGTCGTAAAAAAAAATCCCACGATATTATCACTCTCTTGTAGCGTGGACTGGACATTTCCTTTTTTATATTGTCTTTCTTTTCTTCCACCGTTGGAAATTACATC
>OY757943.1:661865-724365 GCA_963585895.1 Sepioteuthis lessoniana | reverse complement strand
GACAATTCTTTGAGTGCTTCCTTCAGTCCTTTGATGTCGACAATTTGGTGAAGAGAAACCAAAGTCCGGCCCGACCCCTAAATACTCATGTTCCTTCATCTTTTTTCAAGTATCCTTTCATTTAAAACGTTGACATTTTGATGTCCTTGGGCTGAAGATGACAACCACAACAACAAAAAATTGGTCAGTTAGGAACGGAAAAATAATTTAAAAAATCGGTAAATATAACAAAAAAAAATCAGTCATTACACAATTTTCGGCAGTCAGTTGGTTCAATAACAGCGGAAGTGACGTGCAAATTACGTAAATGGTATTTGTGTTTCACTATACACAGGATTTTGTATATTAATTTTCAAAGATGCTTATGGGCACCGGTATCCATTCAAAAGTTTGGAGACACGAATTCTTCTTTTTCTGAGGCCCACTGCAATTTATATTTATTAGTTGCCCTGCAAACGAATTTTTTTAATACTATCTGCAGTGACATCAGAAAAAGTTAAATAGAAAAGTAATTTATGTGTGATCACAGGAACAGTAAAAATTAGAAATATAGTCAGAACCATGTTTAACCCCCCGCCCCCCCCCAAACCCAAATTTTTCGCACGAGTACAATTTTTATACGGTTTAGATCTTCAAGCGGGTCGTTTGAATTGTTAAGCTGAAAACTATAAATACCTGAAACTGGTAATAAGAGAAAAGGGCTGTTTGAAACTAGACACATTTTATAGAATTTTGACTTGTGGGGTGGGGGTCTTATTTTTCTATTGCCATATATTCAAATTTTTACTGTGATGTATTCATATTTTTCTTGCGATAAATTCATATTTTTCCACACAAAAGTGTGAGCACAGTAGTAAAAATAATACCTTATGATACTCTTATATATATATATATATATATATATATATATATATATATATATATATATATATAGAGAGAGAGAGAGAGGGGCAAAATAATACCAAATGAGATATATATATATATGTGTGTGTGTATATATATATTTATATATATATATAGAGAGAGAGAGACAGTCAGACAGACAGACAGACAGCGAAACAGAGACAGAGAGGCAAATAAAACCGAATGATATTCTTATATATATAGAGAGAGAGTGAGTGAGTGAGGGAGGGAGGGAGCAAGATATAGAGAGGGAGGGAGAGAGAGACATCGAGCACACACAATCAAACACATACACATATATACACACATATATGCATAAATATAATCTTTATTATTTTTTTTTTAAATTTCTTTGTTGCTACTTTCTCTTTTCTTTTTTTCTTCATTCTTTTCCTCTTTTTCTTTCTCATTCTCTTCCTTTCTTTTGTTTCTTATTTTTCTTTCTTTCCTCTTTTTTCTTTTCTCCTCCTTTCTTTTCTCTCCTTGACTTAGTGTCTAACATGCTGGACTGCGACATCGTAGTAAGCCAGTTCGAACTATAGTCACGTTCTCTTGGGAAAGGCATGAACCCCCTTATCCCCTAGGTATGGGTTAAAAAAACCATTACTGCTCTTTATGGGTTAAATAAAACCATTACTGTTCTTTGGCATTAAAATAACCCACAAAGGTTGTTATGTCATTAAGCAAAGAAACCAAACCGAACATTTCCTCTTTCTTGCTTGAAGTGACCTCCATTCTTTCACCTCAGTCTCGTTTTTCGTTACTTTAATCTTTCTTTTCTTTCTCTCTCTCTCTCTCTCTCTCTCTCTCTCTCTCTCTATATATATATATATATATATATATATATATATATATATATATATTGAACGGATAGGCATAGATATGAACAGACGAAAGTTGATGTATATTCCTAGATTTTGTTATGCAAGTCAATTTGCATAATATCCATTTTATCGTAAAAACTTTACCTTGCATAATGGACGTTTACATAGTATATATATATACATATACATATATATATATATATATATATATATATATATATATATATATATATATATATATATATATATATTAGAGAAAAATGGAATTAAATCCGACAGTATGTAAATATGAAATATGAAAGCGCAAGATATTTATATATTTATTCATATATACATAATATGCCCTCGTTCAACGTTTTTTTCTTTTCTTTTTTAAATAGATTAAATATTTTTTCGAGCAATAATTTTTCTTTTGAAAATAACTTTCGGATGAGACATAACATTACATACAAGCACACACACACACACACACACACACACACACATAAATATATATATATATATATATATATATATATATATATATATATATATATATATATATATATATATATAGATAGATAGATAGATTGTAACTTGCAATATCGATAATTGAGTTTATATATATAAGTTAGGATACCGAAGACACTGAATCAACGATTTTTTGTGACTAATAGTCTTTCGCTTATTATAAAACCAATATATATATATATATATATATATATATATATATATATATTGACTGAGATCGGTCGATCAACTTCATTACTTCACATCAGAATAAGAGCAGTCAGATTTCTTTCTGATTAATAATGTTTTTATATGGCGTACCTGTCTTGAAAATCTGCATCCGAAATCCCAATCTTGTTTGTAGTTCTCGAACATTAATTATCGGAGGCGTTTGAAATTTTCCTTAGCTATTAAGAAACGAAGCAAGGGATATACGGGTCGATAAGTACAAAACGTATACAAGTGATATCGATAGACATGTAATGTAAAGGAAAAAGTAGCAAAGGGTTTAAAGAGAGATACACAGAGAGAGAGAGAGAGAGAGAGAGAGAGAGAGAGAGAGAGAGAGGAAAAGTAAGTGGAAGTTTTTTTTTGTTTTTTTGTTTTTTTTTTCTTCAAAGAAAGGAGAGAGTTGATAAGAGATTTCGCTGAAAAGTACATCAAGGTCAAGGGATGGAGCAATCGTCTCCAATTTATTTGTCGAAAGACATTTTTACTCGTTTTCTTTCCCCTTTCTTCTTCATCTTGTTTACAACTTGTGGCTTGGCAGTCGATTCCAAGTGAGGCCCGGAACTATACCAAAGGCAAAAATCGATAAAGCAGAAATCAATAATCAATTATTACTTTTTTTAGTTGCAACGTTTCATCGATAGAATAAACACGCGTCAAGACAAAAGGAGAACAAAAGAAAAAAAAAACAAATTTACGAACGGAAAAACGGGAAAAACAAAAGCAAAAAAAAAAAAGATCAAAAAGGAAGATAATTCTTAGTAGTTAGAAAAGGGAAACTTGAATTGATGTGAGTATGGGTAAAAAAAAAAAAAAAAGGATGCTCATGTATCAAGAGACAGAGGCAGTAAAAGACAAAGAGAGACGGAATTTGAATACACATAGGAAGAGCACGGAGAAGCGAGGTTCATGCCTTTCCGACAAGTTAACGCAATAGTTCGAGGATGCAGTCCAGCAGTTTAGCCACTGCGCTACGGAGATTCATCCTACAGAGAAGAGAGCGTTGAATAAAGAAGAGAAAATGTTGAATTGGAGGAAAAAGAGAGAAAGGTGAAATCAGGAATTTTGAAAAGAGAGAAAGAATATGTAAAAGTAGTAGCGAAGACGACAAAAAAAATGAAGAAGAAGAAGAAGAAGAAGAAGAAGAAGAAGAAGAAGAAGAAGAAGAAGAAGAAGAAGAAGAAGAAGAAGATAATAATAATAATAATAATAATAATAATAATAATAATAATAATATCAACTGTTCTAACCAATAACAGAAGCAAAAGAAGCTACTATTTTCTGGGACTTTGTTCTCCAAACGAATAGAAAACTAAAGAGCAATAGACCAGATATCGTGGTTAAGAACTATAAAAGAAAAACATACCTTCTAATTGATATGATATGGCAATGCCAAAATATCAATTAAAGTATATAATAAAATAAGTAAATGCAAAAATATGGAAATAGAAATTGAAAAAAATGTGGTAACTTAAAACTACCACTTTGCCAATAATATTGGGAGCCCTGAGTAAAATAAAAAATGAACAGATAAGCACGTTGAAAAGATACATAGCAGTCTCAGCCAATATGAAAAAGAATTGCACTTGGTAGAAATGCTATCCTCTTACGAGTCAATGTGACTGCAAAATACGTGGTGCCTTCAATAAGTTTCCAGACTTTTTTGTACAGGCATTTAAAATTGTCGTAGGCTCTTGAAAATTCACTATGTTATTGCTATACATCTTATGAGATGACTGACCAATTTTTATGATTTCAGCTTAAAATGAACAGCTTCCACAGGAATTGGAATACACTGATTGTCACAGCTGGTGAATTTCAAAAGTGCAATCTGGACGTGAGGAAGAGCGATATGGATTAAATTTCTGTTTTAAACTTGGAACGAATGCTGCCACAGAAACGTATGCAATGCTTCAGACTGCTTTTCGACCATCTTGCATGAATCGGGCATCAGTTTTTTGAGTGGCATAAGAGATTCAAGGAAGGCTGGGAGTCTGCGAGGGAGGATGAGAGGTGTGGGAGGAGTAAGGAAGTCAATACACTAGAGTTGATTGGCCAAACGGTTAGGGTTAGGGTTACTATGTTGAGGTTTTAAGGGAGTTCAGGTAGAGATTCCTTGGGAAGAGGCCAGCACTCTTGAAATCGGGTCAGTGGCATTTCCACCAGGACGATGCACCAGTCCACAACACCATCCTTGTCACTGACTATTTGACCAAGATGGGCATCAAGACAGTTCCTCACCCTCCCTATAGTCCAGACCTTGCTCCCTGTAACTTTTAGTTATTCCCTAAGCTCAGAGTCTGTCGTTATGAGACAAATGAGGAGATGAAAAAGGCTGTGCCGAAGGTCATTGACACGCTCACACAAGAGGACTTCGATAGGGCCTTCCAGAAGTTGCTGGAACGATAGAAGAAGTGCCTTGCAGCCGGAGGAGATTACTTCGAAGGGGACTAGAGTTTCATATGTGTACTATCAATAAAAGTGCCCATACGAAAAAAGTCTGGGAACTTATTTAATGATCCTCGTAAAACACAAAAGAGTGAGTAAAAAACATAAATACAGGTAATCATCACTTCCCCTCACCCTCACCCTTAGTAAAGAATCGTTAGAATCCGAAAGTAAAGTTAAGAGTAAAGAAACAAATAGATAAAAAAAATAAATTTGTTAATTATAGCAATGATAATAATCACGGACTTTGCGGGTTGGCCAAAGGGTAAAACTGAAGGAAAGTGAAAATAAAGACAAATACTTCGACCTTGATTGAGAACTGAAAAAAACTAAGGAATATTTAAGTAACAGTGATACCAATTGTAAGTGGCGCGCTCTGTACATTCACCAAAGGATTAGTACAGGAACTGGAGGACTTGCAAAGAAAAGGACGAGTGGTGACTATCCAAACTACTACATTGTTAAGATCGGCCAGAATACTATGAAGAGGAGACTTACTGTCATTCAGACTCATGTGAGAAACCATCAGTTAACGCTGGTGTGAAAAACTCACACAAAAAAAAATGACACACATAAACTCCTATGGGAATTTGACATACACACGGATCACTTAATCTCGGCCAGAAGACCAGACCTAATAATAATCAACAAAAAAAATTGAGAACTTGGAAAATTATCAACTTTTCTGTCCCGGCTGACCACAGAATAAAACTGAAAGAATGTGAAAAGAAGGATAAGTACCTCGACCTTGCTAGGGAATTAAAAAAAAACTATGGAACATGAAGGTGACAATTATACCAATTGTAATTGGTGCGTTTGGAACAATAACTAAAGGATTACTAAAGGGACTAGAGGACTTGGAAGTTGGTGGACGAATGGAGACCATCCAAGCTACAGAATTATTGAGAACGGCCAGAATACTGAGAAGAGGCCTGGAGATTTGAGGAGACTTGCTGTCACTCAAACTCTAGTGAAAGACCATCAGATGTCGCTGATGTGAAAAACTCTAATGAGTGAATAATAATGATAAAGACTTCCATGCCACAGCACAGCTGAGATCGGCAAGGTTAGAGGAGTCCTTGAGACCAGAGGAAACTTGATGTCACTTAGATTCCTGTAAAAAAAACAATGTCACCTCTGTTTTGAAAACTTGGAAGAAATCAAATAATAATCCTAACAGAGTTAAAAATCCAAAGAAACATCTTCCACGGAGACTCACTTTAGCCACTGCTATTCATCATAGCCATGATGCCATTCAATTATATACTTAGAAAGGTACAAGGTAAGGGCTACAAATTTATAAAATCAGAATAAAAATTGCAGAATAAATGAAACTGTCAAATCAGGAAAGAATTAAAACGCTTGGGGAGAAGGAGATCCACAAGTACTTGGGAATATTGGAAGCTGACACAATCGAACAAACGTAGATGAAGGAAGAAACGAGAAAAGATTGCCTTAGAAGAAGGAGAGAGCTCCTCAACACCAACTTCTACAGCAGAAATCTCATCAAAGAAATAAACAACTGGACAGTCCTCTTTGTAAGATACTCAGGTCGATTCTTTAAATGAACAATGAATATCACTGAGAAATGGAGCAAAAGACAATGAAGTTGATGTCTCTGCAGAAGGCTTTTACGTCCAACAGAAAACAGATTGTATTTTGTCAAGAAAAGAAGGAAGGAGAGGACTTACCAGAATTGAGAATTTCGTTGATGAATCATTACACGCACCTAGGGACGATATTAAGGAAAACAAAGGAAGACTAATTACAACTGCCAATAACAGTTCTGGCAACATAAGTACAGAGAGAGAAAAAACAATAAAAACTAGGAAACAGAAATGGGAAGAAAGACTATAGATATTTCAAGCAACAAACTCGTAAGATTGTACATAAAAAGACCTGGACATGGTTAAAATGGAAAATCTCAAGAGGGAAAGGGAATCATTTCTTATAGAAGCACAAAAAAAAAAAACGCCATAAGGATCAATTATACTAAGGTAAAAATTGATTTGACGCAACAAAATAGCAAGTGTAGGTTATGTGGAGAAAGAAATGAGATGGTTAATCACATAAAAAGTGAATGCAGCAAACGAACGCGAAGGAGAGTACAAGATCAGGCATGATTGGATGGGAGAGGTGGTCCGCTAGAAATTGTGCAAGTGAATGATTTTTTACCATACGACCAAATGGTATATGCAAAAGCCAGAATTCTTCCTAGAAAATGACACGAATAAAATTCCCTGAGATTTTGATTGTTTGGGTTTTTTTAGGGGTTATGGCATATCAACCTCTATTTTTATACAAATAAACAGTTCTATATAAAACAATTGAGTTTAGCATAAGTATACAGTTGAAACCTTTCTATTTCAAGCTATTCCATTTATTCAAACAGTTCTAATTTAAACAATTCAGTTTAGCATAAGTATAGTTTTTGTTTACACACAGTTAAATGTCAAAACAGTTCTATTTCAAACAATTCAGTTTAGCGTAAGTACAGTTTCAATGTCAAAAACAGTTCTATTACAAACAATTCAGTTGAGCATACAAAAACAGTTCCATTTCAAACTATAGAGTTTAGCATAAGTACATAGTTTAAATGTCAAAACAGTTCTATTTCAAGTGATTCGGTTTAGTAAAGGTACACAGTTTAGTTATATTTGACCCATAGATAGGACCCTATCAGGTGCTACTATTCTGGGCTAGAGTGGACCTGGGAGCGATGGCAATGACGGGGCACTCTGCATTCCCCAAAGATCTAGTATTACTGGAACCTCACCATCAAATTGTTTAGTGTCATATCAAGGACACAGTGGAGCAGTCGGTGTATTCTACACCCCACTAGCCGACTGGGCTATGGGATTTTGAGATATAAATAGATTAACTTCTCTAAGCGATAGGACCAAATCTTGTCTTAATTAACAAGGGGGAAAAAAACTTTTTATCTACATTCCGGCAGACCTATAGTGGAAATAAAAAAAAAGAGAAAAAAGATGAACAAGTACTTAGATGTTGCCAGAGAACGAGAAAACCTGTTGAACATGGTAAGAAACAGTAAAAGAGGAATGGTAAGTTGCGGTAAAAAAGGAATTGTAAGAAACGGTAAAAGATGAATGGTAAGTAGCGGTAAAAATGGAATGGTAAGAAGCGGTAAAAAAGGAATGGTAAGAAACGGTAAAAGAGGAATGGTAAGTAGCGGTAAAAATGGAATGGTAAGAAGCGGTAAAAAAGGAATGGTAAGAAACGGTAAAAGAGGAATGGTAAGTAGCGGTAAAAAAGGAATGGTAAGTAGCGGTAAAAAAGGAATGGTAAGAAACGGTAAAAGAAGAATGGTAAGTAGCGGTAAAAGAGGAATGGTAAGTAGTGGTAAAAAAGGAATGGTAAGAAACGGTAAAAGAAGAATGGTAAGTAGCGGTAAAAGAGGAATGGTAAGTAGTGGTAAAAAAAGGAATGGTAAGAAACGGTAAAAGAGGAATGGTAAGTAGCGGTAAAAAAGGAATGGTAAGAAACGGTAAAAGAAGAATGTGAAAGACGAGATATTTGAAGTGGCAAACTGTCAATTAAATAAAAAGAAAAAGAAAAGAAAGCAAAACAAGGAAGTACATAAAACATGAATATTTTCTTTTTACCACAGCGAAGAATATTGAACAACAAAAATACACATTTAATATTTGGGCGACCAAATCCCACATTCACTTCCTTTGTTCAAAGGGACACACACACACACACACACACACACACACATATATATATATGTATGTATATATATACACGAGAATTATTTTTTAAAATATAATAAAATAAACAGAACAGTGAAGAGATATCAGTGAAAATCACACTGATTCTCTTTCTGTTTGTAACTTTCTCTCCATTTTTCGCTCTTCTCACCCACCCCTCTTTCACCCAGAAACACCCACACTGAGGCAAACATGTACACTCCTCTTCTCTCTCTCTCTCTCTCTCTCTCTCTCTCTCTCTCGCTCTCTCTCTCAGTATATATATGTATATATATATGTGTGTGTGTGTGTGTGTGTGTGTGTGTGTGTGTGTGTGTGTGTGTGTGTGTGCATATATTATTGCAAAATATGCAACATAAAACTCTCTGTTCTTTTTCAGTAGAAAAGTAACACACTCACTCAAAGACAAATCTGCAACCGATGATTTGGGGGGCGGGTAAGTAATGGCGGAAAATCTTATGAATGTACAGTTCAGGGAGTGAACACTGCAATAACGTCTAAAGATATAATAATACGCAATTCCATTACTAGATAGATAGATAGATAGATAGATATGAACAGAATGAGATAGAAAGATAGATAGGAACAGACAGAGATTAGTAGAGAGATAAGAACACACTGAGATAGATAGATAGATAGATAGATAGATAGATAGATAGATAAGAACAGTCTAAGATAGATAGATAGATAGATAGATAGATAGATAGGTAGATAGATAGATAGGAAAAGGCTGAGATAGATAGATAGATAGATAGATAGATAGATAGGAAAAGACTGAGATAGATAGATAGATAGATAGGAAAAGACTGAGATAGATAGATAGATAGATAGATAGATAGATAGATAGATAGATAGATAGGAAAAGACTGAGATAGATAGATAGATAGATAGATAGATAGATAGATAGATAGATAGATAGATAGATAGGAAAAGACTGAGATAGATAGATAGATAGATAGATAGGAAAAGACTGAGATAGATAGATAGATAGATAGATAGATAGATAGATAGGAAGGAACAGAGAGAGTAAAAAATTTGACTTGAAAAACAGATGTTACAATTCTTTTATATCTTCTGCAAAGCCTCTCTCTTTATCATAAAAGCATAAACGCTGAAAAACACCCAGATATTTTTGTTTTATTTATCATATACATGGACATGTCAAGACGTCATGTGAACATGTGACATTAAATGTTTCTCTGACTTTCAATAGGCGCATTATCAAACGTGCATTTTCAAACCCAACTGAAAAGGTTTTGAAAAAATACAAATACCGTAGTCACACTCTGAGTGAAAGGTTTTGCAAAATGTTGCTATGCGGCGCGTATATCACGTGACCGAAGCAGTTCAAGCCGTGCCGAAAGATACACACTTTGTTTGGTAGTATTGCGGTAGTTGGTGCACCCACACGTTGTGCATTGCTTCACTCCGCGTGTCATTCCATATTTACCAAACCCTCCGCTAGGGCAGGATATGACACAAGGTCAATAAAGCAGTCTGAAGCATTCCATACGTTTCTGTGGCAGAATTTGTTCCAAGTTTAAAACAGAATTTTACTGCATATCGTTCTTCCTCACGTCCAGATTGCATTTTTGAAATACACCAGGTGTGACAATCAGGCTTTAGTAGGGTGTATTCCAATTGCTGGTGTAGCTGTTCATTTGAACCTGAAATCATAAAAATTGCATACTGAGTCTACGACAATTTTAAATGCCTCTACAAAAAAAGTCTGGAAACTTATTGAAGGCACCACGTAGCTCTACAATAACCAATTTATTTAATAGCGAATTCTAGAAGAGTCTTTAAGATATACAACCAGAATTAATCTAAAAAGAAAAAAGAATACCTAATGAAACTGAATCGATATATAACCTTACCCACAAACCCAGAAACAAATAATAAACCTAGGCATTTGCATTGTCAAAACTATATCCACACACCATCCAAGATTTAATTAATGTGCCGAAAAATAAGAAAATACTTGTGCGTTATTTCAGTAGGTCTATCCACGTGCACAAGTATATGTATACATTTTTTTTTTTAAATAGAGGAATTATATATTATAAATTGAATTGAATTACCATGGCCAGAAAATCTGGCAAGCACCTCGAGCGAAGAAAGGAACCAATGGACGGCTGTTTCCACCTCATCAGCAGTATATATCGTGATCTCCAACACTGGAGATCGAACCAGCGACTTCAGAATGCAATAACGAAACTCCAGCCAGGAGCCATTGATCCACATCGCACACATGCTCAGTGGTAGAGTTTTGGCTTTGCATTCTAGGGTCGCTGGTTCGATCTCCAGTTGTGGAGATCATCGTATAATCTGCTGATGAGACATTATACGGTTAAAACAGCTATCCACTGGTTCCATGTGAAGTGTTAGTTGGATTTTCGGGTCATGGTAATTCAATTTATTAATATTTGTGAACGTTTATACATTGTTTTTGGTCACAATTGAATAGTCACTTCTTTTGTGAAGTCTGTAAAGAGTATCTCTACTCTATGGTCGACTGGTTGGTTTTATGGCATATCAACACTTGTTGGGTCATTTAGTAGTGGCAGCCTCCCACCACCATTGAAACTGCGCCAGCTGTATGACTGATAACAAAGGGTCAATCCCTAGAACTCTCGATGTCGGTGAGAAAAAAGGTCACACACGTGAGTTGGAGATCGTTTTAAAAATGGTCTGTTAGTTACTAGCTGAGTGACAAATAAAATTTGATAAATTTGATAAAAATTTGATAAATTTATAAATATCAAACAAGATTTTGGGTTTCATTTTTTTTATTGTGGACCCCTTCACATGGACGAGCAAAGGCAGAACGACCAGCTCTAACCTACATACAGCAGCTCTGTGCCGATGTATTCTTGAAGACCTGCTGGAAGCAATGGACGATAGGGAGAGGTGGCGAGAGAGGGTCAGGGATGTCCGTGCTGATTGCGTGACATGATGATGATGACGATATCACCTTAATTGTCAGGTTTACAAAAGTGTATTACTGATAAAGTTTATCATTTAATTTGAATTGGAAAATTTGGTACTTCTATTGTTGACTTAAAAACACTTTTTTCTCATAAAAATAGTTTATTTTAGGTGACTGGCCTAATTTGCTCGACTTACCTGAAAATTGATGTGTTTCTACGACTTTAATTAACTTATGATAAGCCAAGATGGTAAATTGATTTTTTTTTTCAAAAATGAGTGGTTAAAGTACGGCAAAAATGGTTGCCAACCATAAAAGAGTACGGTCATTTTCGGAATCACCATCATCAAATTAGCTATAAAAACATGTTTTGTTTCTTGACACCAAAAATCGTGTTGACCAGTGTGAGTGGGATTATTTTGTGACTACCTGTCTGACTTTTTCTTTTCCTGATATGAACTCAGCTTCAATATTTTTTCGGGTTTTTGTTGGCTGTTATTTCCAGGATTTGTTCAGATTAGCATTTAGCATCATCGTGTAAATCCCATAACGCTTCAAATCCATGTGGTGTAATAACACAGTTGTAATGATTCTGCTACAGCTTAGAAAAAATCCCCTTTTTCTACATCAAAGTGATCAGATTTCAATATGATAGTCTGTCAATAGCAGTCAACACCTTCCCTATGCATAAGTTGACATCACTTTCTGTAGATGAGATGTTGCTTCTGAGGTATGCGAACTGGCAAATAAATTCCTGAGAATTTCTAATAAATTGAGAGATGGCTCTATTTTGTTTAAAACACACCCACTCCATTTTATCTGTGTTCAAAGAGATCAATACTTCTTGCAGCCTGCTCCAGACAATGCAGTTGGGATTCGGCTGGAGCAGGTATATTTGCATTCATATAAAATAATATACTTTCAAATATTTCGATACTTAACAAACAATTTACGAGTAATTATATGATTTCAATTAACTATTTTGATACGCTAACAATCTCCGAACATAATATGAATATTTTAAGAGCTACCTAGGTAACAATATCTCATCTACTGAAATCGATGTTGAAATACGCATGAGAAAGGTATGGATTGCTAGTCACAGGATAACGATCTTATGGAAATTTGATCTCGGTCATAAAATGAAACGTAAGTTCTTCCAAAGTGTAACCGTCTCAATACTACTGTATGGTTGCTTCACCCGAACTCTAACGAAACCCATGAAGAAAAAGATGGATGGTAGTAACACAAAAATACTACAAGCTGTTTTTTTTTTTAAATCCTGGAACAGCAATCTTGAAAATAGCAACTACACGGCCACTTACCTCCTATCTCACAAACCATCTAAATAAGACGAAGAAGACGTGCGGTGCATTGTCGAAAAAGTTAGAATGACCGGGAAAAACTTAATTTCATCAACTCTGCGCTGACACTAGATGCTGTCAAGAGGACTTGCCAAAAACCATGATCGATAGAAATGGATAGTGGGAGAGAGTCATAGGAATCCGAGCTGTCAGCACTTTTTTGCGGGGGGATGTTGACAGTGAAATTGATAATAATTTCATAATTATTTAAAACTGAGAAACAGTTTATAATTATTTGCAACATCAATGTTTTAAGAGTAACAAAAACAATGGTATTCTCACCTGATGATACCACTGACTTCTTTGATATAGTCAGCCCAGTCGGCTGGGACTGTAGAATACATCCACTACATTTCTGAAAAGTCATAAGCCCCCTTCACCCCAATGACTGTCCTGTATATGACACTAAACAATCTGACGGTGAGCTTCCTGTAATGCTGGAGCTTTGAAGAATACGGAATACTCCCTCATTGCCATCGCTCCTAGGTCCGCTGTCCCGGAGTGGTAGTACCTGAAAGGCTCTTATCTATAGGTCAAATTGAACTGTTGGATTTTTAAACAGTGTGCAAACAAATGACTTACGCTGAATTGAATTGTTAGAAATAGAACTGTTTGATTATTTTACTGTGTGTAAACAAATGACTGATGTTGAATTGAATAGTTAGTATTAAATAGCAATATTTGTAACTACTCCACTATGTGCAAACAAATGATTAATATTCAGTTGAATTATTCGTGTTAGATTGCAATAATTGAAACCATTTAACTGTCTGCAAACAATAACAAAATTTAGGTACAAACAAATTAGTTCTAACTCCTTTAAAAATAAAATTACCTACAAACTATTCACTTATAAATCCTATATGAATATCTATTTAACTGTGTGGAAACAAATGACTGATGTTTAATTGTTACTGCTACAAAGCAATATTTGCAACCATTTAACTGTGTGCAAACAAATGATTAATCTATATAAATAAAAATGTAAATGTTTGTTACTAACCGATAATCTCCAGTTTTATATCACTGATTGGTTTAAAGTTTTCAGAGAGTATTTTATTCGAATTCAGGAGTGTTTTTATATACTTATTATCCAAAAATATTACAATAATTAAAAAAAAAAAATTTTAATAAGTCGTTTTTCTCCGATAAAAGCCGAACGCGAAAACATAACTTCCGTTTCCAAGAATTCTACACGTGATTTATTTTTTCTGCCTAGTCACTTTTCTTTCTTTTTTGGTTGACTTAAACAGAGACATTAAACTTTAAACCATATTTCGTTGGTTCAGTAGTAATTTTTTTTATTCAAACGAATTGTTTACAAAATATTTTTTTGTATTTAACTTCAACGAAAGACATCCATTAAAAAGTTTTCTTTCTTAAACCATATTTCGTTGGTTCAGTAGTAACGAATTGTTTACTAAATATTTAATTTTCTTTTTTCAATATGACATTTTTTTCTCTTAAACTTCAACGAAAGACATCTATATAAATAAAAATGTGAAACATGCATTTTCTTCTTTTTTCCCATTTAAACAAATTGAGCCACAGCAACGCGTGGCCGGGTACAGTTAGTAATAAATAGAATTATTCATGTTAGATAGAAATACTTGAAAGCATTTAACTGTGAACAAAAGAATGAGTTTAGGCTCGTTTGAAAATACATCTACAAAATGAGTTTACAAATCATATATATCTAATATTTATGTAAAAACAGGATTTGTCATAAAATAAGCAACAATGGTTGATATCCCATGAAACCAAACAAAACCATCTGAGGGGGAGGTTCTTGTCTTGGAGTTTGGGGGAATGTGTACAAACAAATTTGCCTTGACTCATTTAAAAATAAGATTACGCACAAAATCAAATGTAAAACCATTTAACTTTTATGCAATGAAATGAACCATGGTTCGTTTGAAAATGTAATCTACAAACTATGCGTTTACAAATCATATATGTATAAAAGGATTAAATAAAGTACAATGGTTGATATGCCATGTAAGTAAAGTAAGTAAATTTGTCTCCCTTTAGTCGAGGGCGACCTGAAGGCTCCCTTTTCAGTAGCTACCACACCGAGATGTAGGAGAGGGTTCTACTCCTTTCCCTGGATTGCTCTACTTTACCCTTAATACGTACCTTATATTGCTGAGTGTTAAGCAAGTTGGTATCAAGTACATTTTTAAAGTCTTTCGTATGACGCGACCCGGGATTGAACCCAGATCTCACACCCATTGGCGAATACTCTACCCACAAGGCCAATGTATTGTAGTATGTCCCTTTTGTTCCCCTTTGGCATCCCTTCTATTCTTCTGGGAACAGTCCACAACTTATTAGCGAATAGTATATCTCCTCCTTAATTTGTGCCGTTATTATTTTCCATATCATCGGTTGGCTCCTTATGTAGGTAGCAAGTAGGTATCAAGTACATTTTTAAAGTCTTTCGTATGACGCGACCCGGGATTGAACCCAGGTCTCCTGGACCATTGGCGAACACTCTACCCACCAGACCAATGAGCCGGTTTTTATAAACCAACCCAACCAATCTTTCAACATAATCACAGGAGTCTTGCAAGGAAATACACTAGCACCATCAGAATGTTCATAATCTGCCTTGATTACGTACTTCGAACATCAATATATAATTAGCCTTGATTTCGTACTTGCTCCATCGGATAGGAATGTAGAATACACCGACTGCTTCTCTGCAGAGGGGTAAGACCCCCTAACAAGTGTCCTAGATATGACGCTAAACAATCTAATGGTGAGGTTCCAGTAATGCTGGAGCTTTGGGGAATGCGGAGTACTCCTTCATTGCCATTGCTCCCAGGTCCACTCTGGCCAGGAATGGTAGCAACTGATAGGGCCCAATCTATGGGTTTAATAGAACTAACTGCATACTTATGCTAAACTGAATTGTTTGAATTAGAACTGTTTTACTAAACTGAATAGCTTGAAATAGAGAAATGTTTTTGACAATTAAACTGTACTTACATTTAAACAGCATGCTTATGCTAAATTGAATTGTTTGAAATGGAACTGTTTTTGACATTCAGACTGTACTTACACTAAATTGAATTGTTTAATATAGAACTGTTTTGACATTTAACTGTACGTAAACAAAATCTGTACTTATACTGAACTGAATTAGCTGAATTAGAACTGTTTTGACAATTAAACTGTGTACTCATGCTAAACTGAATTGTTTAAAATAGAGCGGACTATTTGCATAAAAATGGTTTGGGCGTTAAATAACCTACAAACGTTGATATGCAAAAAAAAAGGAAAACAACCAACCACAACAACCATTGATTACGTACTTCCAACATCAATAAATCTAATAAAAAAATAGTTTTATAAAAAAAAACAAACGCAAGAAGCAGATGATATCCTGCAGAAACTATGAGAAACTATGCAAATGATCAAGGGTTTCTCGCAAATACACCATCAAAAGTTAAATCCCTGCTGCATAGAAAATAGTAGAATGTTGTATCTTAAATAAAAAAAGTAGCCACCCGATGTAATGTAATATAATGGCCAAGGGATTTCGTTTTATGCCTTTGGGTTTAGTTAGGCTGAGAACCTTTCGGCTCAGTACATGGGTTACTTAGGTGCAACATTAACGCAGGTGTTCACGTACGCGCGGAGCGAAGCGGAGCGGGCGTGTCACTCAGAGATGTCACAATAGCCCGAGATGGTGCGGGTGACGTCACGCACCGGAAGCGCGGGGAGGATTTCGGGGATTTTGAAGGAAGTTAGTTGAGTTGAGTCCTGCCTCGGGGGAAGACGGTTGACTTTCGCTTGCTCGCGGAGGCCTTGGGCAGGTGTCGCACGAGATGGGGGTGCAGATGAAAAAGCCAGAATAGAAAGAATGTGTGTCTCTCTCCTTATGTCGAAGAACCTTTAAACTGAGAGGTAATAAAAAGTTTCGTACCTGAACTAAGAAGTCGTAAGTGCTTTTCGTGTTTCAAGATTCCTGTGTTCTATGTATATATGTTACGAACATTACGAACGTTTTATGAACGTTTTGCGTACCGGTATAAATATATCCATTTCACGTATTCATATCTGGCTGTGGTACAGTAAACCTCTGAAATTAACAGACAAGTTCGCATACTTCAGTCACCTAGTCGACTGGGGTTGTAGAATTCACCGACAGCATCTCTGCAGAGGGGTAAAACTCCCTTAATCAGTGTCCTAGATATGACACTAAACAATCTGATGGTGAGGTTCCAGTAATGTTGGAGTTCTGAGGAATGCAGGGCACCTCTTTATTGGCATCGCTCTCACATTCACACTGGCCAAGAGTGATAGCTCCTGATAGGGTCCTATCTATTGACGAAATAGAACTAAATTGTGTACCTATGCTAAAGTGAATTTTTGAAATAGAACTGTTTTGACATTTTAACTGCGTACCTATGCAAAATTGAATCGTTAGAAATAGAAACGTTTCTATATTTAACTGAGTAAACAAAAAACTTTAATATGCTAAACTGAATTTTTTAAAATAGAACTCTTTATATTCATAAAAACGGATTTAGCATTAAATAACCGACAATGGTTGATATGCCATAAAACCAAACCAAACCACATACTTCGGTGGCATCTCATCTACTGAAGGCAATTTCAATAAACACCAAGCGAAGACGTGTTCATTGATCACATAAAAATCTAAAGCTCTCTCTCATAAAATAAAACGGGATTTCTTCCCAGCTGTGACAGTGTTGGTACTACTGTATACTGGCATCACCCAAACGCTAATGGAAGAAAATATAGATGGAAACTACACAAGAATGCTACATCCTCTTTTGAACAAATCCTGGGAACCACACTCCACCAAACAGCAGCTGTATGCCCACTTACCTCCCATCTAACAGACTATCCAAGGAAGACGATCAAAGCATTTTGGGCACTGCAGGAGAAGCGAGGACAAACTCATAAGTGACGTTCTCTGATGGCCAGTGTTGGTCAATCTGCAAAAACTTACATACATTTCCTCTGTACATATACTGAATGCTGTTTAGAGGATCGAATAGGATCAGTGGACGATGAAAACGGATGGTGAGTGAGAGAGAGAGAGAGAGAGAGAGAGAGTAAGGGAACTATGTGAAGCCAGCCTTGCTTCATGATGATGATGATGATGACGATGATGATGATGATCACGATAATGATGATGATGATGATGATGACTACGATGATGATAATGATGATGATGATGATGTAGTTAAAGATCCTTTTAAAACAATCTCTAACTGATCTATTTCAGCTACAGGTCGAAGACTTACAGGGACAATCATTCCAGATCAGAGTGGACCTGGGAGTACTGGCAATGAAGAAGTGGCTCCATACACCTCAGAACTTCAAAACTGAAGGCTTACCACCGGCTGCAGTTCAGTTTCTAGGACACTAGAGATAATAAGTGAAATGGGGATATAAACGCAAATTGAAAATTAAAATAAAAATAAAAGAAAACCAATAAAAGAAAACCAATAAAAACGTGAATCATAGCAATTTAGCCTCGTATAACAATACACTCTTGTGACTAGCTGAAAAGGTTTGAGTTAAGGAACGGTAAGTCAGTTCAGTACTCAAGTGGATGACTTTTTATTAACTGTAGATACTGTAAGCAATCTGAAACCGACGTGACAGATTAAGCAAAGCTTATTAAGTAACAACAATTTGTAATTCGATCTTGACGGTAGGGTCCACACTTCTGTTCTTGTGCAAAATCAAGATAAACTCACGCACAAGCACGCATATTTTTATGTGACTTTAGAACGGATGATCCGGTATTATTCATTATCTACGTAGAGCTCGATAATTCCAAACGTTTACGCATAAACATCAGTCCAGTCAATATATATATATATATATATATATATATATATATATATGTGTGTGTGTGTGTGTGTGTGTGTGTGTGTAATCGATCGCTAATGAGTATATCACATATCACACTTGCATGACTTCAGGGCAAAAATTAGAATCGTTTATAGTTATAAATCATTATAGTTATCTTAGCAGATACATTTAAAATTAAAGACATAGTCGCTCGCACATATCATTCCATCTATTTATCTATCCATATTTACCAACTCTTCCGCTTGGGCCGGATACGACAGAAGGTCAATTTTTAAGCGGAGTTTAACAGGTTTAAATTCAGAGTTTTCCTTCTCTTAGATTAGTTGCCTCACCAAGGCTGAAGAACACAGTCTACCCTACTATTTACCTATAGCTGGAGGAAGAATAATTGGATTCATACCTTTCCCAAGGGTGCTATGTGAAATGCTATCAGTCTCGTCAAGGATTTGAACTCGTGTCACCGTGTCCATTTCCTACGACGATAACCATTACACCACGGACACCCTCTCTCTCTCTCTTTCTATCTATCTATCTATATCTATCTATCTATCTATCTCAACGCAGTTTGCATGAGCTGTAAAATACCCTGACAATCCCCAAAGAGTCTTCTGGATATGACATTAGACCATTGGATGGTGAGATTCCACTCGAGGAGCTCGGTAGGATGGTTTTTTTTTGTTAGTTTGGGTTTTACGGCATATCAACACCTGTAGTTTATTTAATGTCAAATTTTCTGTATACATGTATATTAAACATTTATGATTTGTAAACACTTTTTTAGGGATCTTCGGTGGAGCGTCTCGCGGTGTAATGGTTAAAACAGTAAACTGCGGAATCGTTGTATATGAGTTCGAACTCCAGTCGCCCTGTTATGTTCACTCTCGGATAAATATCCTTGGGAAGATATAAACTGCCTTATCCTCCCAGCAAAGGGTTAAATTGTACATCTTCTGTTATTCAAGAAGGACAGCTTTGGCATTAAATAACCTACAAAAGTTGATATGCCATTAACCAAAGATAACATTTTAAATGAGCCAGTGCTCAATCTTTTTTTTTACACTGTTAAATAGTTTAAAGTATTTCTAAAACGAATAATTATATTTACATTTAATTATTTCTTTGAACATAATTAAATAGTTTCAAGTATTTCAATGTAACTGTAACAATTTAACATCTGTCATTTGTTTGCATCCACTTATTACATGTATTAATTGTAAAATAAAAATTTGTCGGCTGATGGTTTCTCAGTGGAGTTTGAGTGACAGCAAGTCTCCGGGACTCTATTCAGTATTTTGGCCGATCTTAATAAGGCTATTGACTGGATGGTCTCTGTTTGTCTTCTAATTTCTATTCATTTCTCTTTGCCTATCAGTTTTGTTTGTTTATCTCTCTCTCTCTCTCTCTCTCTCTCTCTCTCTCTCTCTACACATATATATATATATATATATATATATATATATATATATATATATATATATATATATTAGTCTTTTCATATCTCACTCTTTCAATTTTGGTTTGATCAGTTATATCTATCTTAGTCTGTCCATACCCATCTCTCTCTCTTTCTCTTTCTTTCTCTCTGTCTGTCTGTCTGTCTCCCTCTCTCTCTCTATATATATATGTATATATATATATGTGTGTGTGTGTGAGAGAGAGAGAGAGAGAGAGAGAGAGAGAGTTTAGCCACACCGAAGAATTGTGGTACAACGAAAAAGTCTGTCTCTGGATGACAATATATATGTGCGTGTGTGTTTGTGTGTATGTGTGTGTGTGAGAATGTATGTATATATTTTTGTATTTTCAGATTTATCTGTTCCGTTTTCTTGTTTAGGTTTGTTTATTATTTCTGTCTATCTCTGTCTATCTCTGTCTTTCTGTCTCTCTGACTCTGTTTCTCTCTCTCTCTCTCTCTCTCTCTCTCTCTCTCTCTCTGCTGTCTGTCTTCTGTCTGTCTCTCTCCATCTTTCGCTTTCTCCCTGCACACACACACACACACACACACACACACACACACATACACGAAGTACATACGATACGTTTCCAGACTTTTTTCGTATGGGGATTTAAAATTGGGCTCTTGAAAATTCATTATGTTATTGCTCTCTATCTTATGAGGTGACAGACATATTTTTATGGTTTCAGCTTCAAATGAACAGCTACACCAGCAATTGGAATACATCCTACTAAATCCTGATTTTCACAGCTGGTGAACTTCAAAAATGCAATCTGACACGTTAAAAGAACGATATGCAATAAAAAAGAAACGTATGGAATTCTTCAGACTACTTTTGGAGCATCTTGCACGAATCGAGCATCAGTTTTTCAGTGGCATAAGAGATTCAAGGAAGGCAGGGAGTCTGTGAGGGATGATGAGAGGTGTAGGAGGAGTAAGGAAGTCAATACACCAGAGTTGATTGGCTAAAGGGTTAGGGTTAGGGTTACTATGTTGAGGTTTTAAGGGAGTTCAGGAAGAGATTCCTTGGGAAGAGGCCAGCACTCTTCAAATCCAGTCAGTGGCATTTTCCGCAGGACAATACACCAGTCCACAACTCCATCCTTGTCTCGGACTATTTGACCAAGATGGGCATCAAGACCTGTTCTTCACTCTCCCTATAGTCCAGACCTTGCTCCTTGTGACTTTTGGTTATTCCCTAAGCTCAGAGGCTGTCGTTATGAGACAATTGAGGGGATGAAAGAGGCTGTGACGAAGGTCATTGACACGCTGACACAAGAAGACTTCCATGGGGCCTTCCAGAAGTTGTCGGAACGGTACAAGTGCATTGCAGCCAGAGGAGATTACTTCGAAGGGGACTAGAGTTTCATGTGTGTACGATCAATAAAATGTCCATACGAAAAAAATCTGGAAACTTATCGTATGCACCTCGTATATATATATATATATATATATATATATATATATCACAGTTCGTATTTCTGTCTATCACGCTTCACTCTGATAAATCTGCACTGCCCCCACTCTCTTTCCATTTGTTTTAGTGACAAAACTGACAGTATCAGTTTATTATCTCGGTTTTGACCCGGATGTTTTTATTTCGTTTTGCTTTTTTTATGACTCACACACGCTCTCAATTAGAACGAGTGAAATAGTTACCTGGCGATTTCCGGACTCGTAATCTTCTTATGTAAAAAATAAAAACCAATTCATGACAATCTATTGACACGGAGATGATAAAGTTTGCCATGTATTTAAAAACTCATCTTTATTAAGGGCATAAGAAAAAGTCAATTTAAGCCCATTGCCTTGCAGAATACCCGAAATTTTAACAGATGTATCAAAAGTGTTATTATAGTAACTTCACAGGAAAAAGAAAAGCTCACTGTGCCCCTGGGACAAATTGCCATCCTCAGGGGGTCAGAGATTGAACTTTCATGAAAATAACCAGGTGAAGAAAAGTAGTAATTTACTAAGCTCTCTATTTAGATGAGGCACAAAGCCGTATGAATGGATACCCAATGAGACTCGAACTCACTCGTAAAGGTTTACTGGTCTAGCTTGCTAACCATCACCCCACAGGAGGCGCTCGGTTAAAAAAAGGATATGTAGTTACTCAATCCTTCTACTCAGGGTGGGATGTGATACAAGGACATTTTTCTTGTCGAGTATTCTTCCTTCTCCCCAAGTGGTTGCTTTAAAAGCTTAGTATGCCCAAATATATTCTTTTAGCTAGTAGCAGAAGGATTTTGACCTTTCCTCAAAGCATTTGATAAATAATCAATGCCAATTCCATTTTTTATGACGATAACTGTTACATTAAGCACACCTCCACAAAAATAAATGGTGGAATTGTCCAGCCCTACTCTAGGACATATCTACGGGGATGTATACCAATATGTCATAGTGTCGACATGGAGGTGCTGCATGCTATATTGAAGGCAAGGATCAAGAGGTTGTCTTAGAGAATAATAGTATACAGCAGGATTGCCTTTCCTCTCATATAGGCCACAAGTTCAAGAATTGACTGGTCAAGAATCAGTTGTACCATTTTCAGCCCTCTGCCTCCTAGCGCACTTGATTTAAATTCCCGACACTACATCTATAGGGACATTATCTGGTTTCGAATTCAGGTTTTTTGTAATTTTGTCTAGAGATGAGGCAGGGTTTACACTTTCGTGTAAATTAAATAGAAGGGCAGATTGTGCCCTTTAACTTTTATAAGCCAGCCGCTTATAAAAGTTAAAGGGCACAATCTGCCCTTCTATTTAATTTACACGAAAGTGTCCAGAATATGAACTCAGCTCAACGAGTTCATTTCATAAGACGATAACCGTTGCAACACGTTGTGGTGGTCTAATAAGTCTTACTTAGTCTGATGCATCGGCCTCATGTTTTTAGAATGCTTGCTGTTTCTAATTGGTCACCCATCTAAGTACTGGATAGACTCATCACTGCTTAATTTCGTTGAACTGACGGAAACCTATGCTTTCCATGTGACTAATGAAAAACGATATAAGCTTATATATCAATTTTTCTTATCCCAAACTGATATTGACTCCGCCATAATTGACGTGTGCCGAGAAAAAAAAAATGAACCCTTTGCAATTAAGAATCTTCAAAACAAAGTAGCAACTAAAGAAATATATATATATATATATATATATATATATATATATATAAATGGAAAGCAGTTTCTTCCAGGCTGCGGTCGTGTCGATACTGCTGTATGGATGCACTACTTGGACGCTAACAAAACGGCTGGAGAAGAAGCTAGACGGCAATTACACAAGAATGTTGAGAGCAATATTGAATAAGTCCTGGCGGCAACATCCCACAAAACACCAACTACACGGCCACCTGCCTCCCATCACGAAAATTATCCAAGTTAGACGAACAAGACACGCAGGACACTGCTGGAGAAGCAGGGACGAGCTCATAAGTGATGTACTCCTATGGATCCCAACATATGGCCGAGCAAAAGCAGGACGACCAGCTAGAACATACATACAGCAGCTTTGTGAGGATATGGGATGTAGCCGTGAAGACCTGCCAGAGGCGATGAACGATAGGGAAAAGTGGCGAGAGAGGGTCAGGGATATTCGTGCTAGCGGCACGACATGATGATGATGATGATATAGTAGGCGATCAAAGACAATGAGTGTGGAATATTCGTATATAGAACATATGAGGGATTTCATATAACTCTATGGGAGTGCGCGATGTGTTGCTATTATTATATATGCCTTTCAGGATGTACATAAGAAAACTCACAAAATAACAAAATTCACCGTCAAATAAATTTATATTGGCACATTAACTGTGGTTGTTTTCTTCCAGTTACGTTATATATATATATATATATATATATATTATATGGTTTGTTTTGGATATGAACGCAGATTCTAGTAGTCTTCGGGATATTTTGTAGTGTATGGGCTTGATTAGGGTGGCTTGTGAAAAATCGAAAGTATCCCGAAGATAACTAGAAATCTGTGGTCATCTCCAAAACAAACCCTACCAAACAACGTCCAGGTTTTTACCAACTCTCCCAGGGTGTTCTCGTGGTGTAATGGTTAAAGCGATGGACTGTGGAATCGTAGTAAGCGAGTTCGAACTCCAGTCGCGCTATTACGTTCACTTTCGGGCAAAGGTATGAACTATCTTATCCTCCCAGCTATGGGTTAAATAGTACCACAACTGTTCTTCTAGGAGAATAGCTTTGGCATTTAATAACCTACAAAGGTTGATATGCCATTAAACAAAGAAACCAAACCAAACCAAATCTCACCACACCTGGCGAACATATATATATATATATATTACTTTGCTTCAAATATCGTGAAAAAATTCTTTCTAGTGTATGTATTTAACAACCCATATGCACGGGTAGGATGTGACACAAGGTCAATTTTTAAGCAGAACTTAACATGTCTGAATTCAGAGTTTTTCTTCTCCTAAACGGGTTGCTATACCAAGGTTAAAGAGTCTAGCCTGTCTTGCTATTTGCCTATAGGGAGAATAATTGGATTTATACCTTTCCCAAGGGTATTAGTGCCATGAGAAATGCAATCAACCAGGATTTGAACTAGTGTCGCCGTATCTACTGTCCTTCGACTATAACCATTACACCAGTCTATTATGTTTCTTACTGGTTAATTTTTTGAAATATAATCGGGAGATATCGAAAAGATTTTGACTTGATCCTGATGCCAGGAAAAAAAAAACAATAGACTCGTTGGTCGCAAAACTACTCACATTTATTCCTCAGCGATACTTCTTTTCTTTTGACTGATCTAAAAAGGAAAACGTAGTATAACTTTACCAAGTTGATGGAGGAAAGTAAACACCCTTTAAATGATAACTAGTTAAGGGTTGGTAAAACCTAAGTACCAACATAGCAGCTTTACTTTTTGAGTCGCAACTAAGTGAATTCATATCATTCAAAGTTTCATGTGACTATCTCTAACAACAAAACCCTACATGTTTCCTAGAGTTTGCTCCGGCAAACTTCACCTCTGACCTGTCCCCTGTAAACCATGCTTCTGCGAATATATGACTTATCTACTATCCAGAGTGGCGATGGTGGCAGAAGCAATTACGTCACATTTTACTCAATAAGCAGTGAGTCAGTTTACGTCATTTATATTTGATGAAAGCCCATTTGAATTGACGTTAAAATACCGACAATTTTTTTTATACAAACTACACAGTTAAACGGTTTCATGCATTGCTATCTAACACTAATTATTCTATTTAATATAATTCGTTTATTTAAACACAGTTAATCATATATTGATTTTTTGTTTGCACACAGTTAAGTGTTCTCAAGTATTGCTATCTAATGCAAATAATTCTATTGAATATCAATCATTTGTTTGCACATAGTTAAATGGTTTCAAGTATTACTATCTAATGCTAAAATGTCTATTCGATATTGATTATTTGTTTGCACATAGTTAAACGGTTTCAACTATTCTTATCCGAGCGTAACTGATCCTCAGCAACCAACTTCTGGTACATTTATGATAAAAACTGAGTTGGGTACTTGTTTGGTATGAAAGCAATTTGAAGAATACGGTCGGAACAATCATATTAGGTGCTTGGATTTGACGTGACCAGCAGATCGATCGGATCGAACTTCTTTGACCGCCCTTCTAGCATGAGTCGTAGTGGGTTGATGCAGGTTACGAAATCACTTCGGTTTTCGGGTCACGGCCTTCTCAGCCACCAGAAACCCGTCATCAAGTATTAAGAGTCACTACCCACGACCAACAGGTGGCTTCTGTAGAACAGGAACGGTATGAAACTCCTTATCTCCCTTGCTATGGGTTAAATAGTATCTATACTATTGTTCGACAAAGATGGCTTTGGAATTAAATAATCCAAGAAGATTGATATGCCTTCAAAACAAAGAAACAAAAACAAAATTTGATCCGATAATTACAGTCCGAATTTCTGAGATAATGAATTATCATTACTACATACTAACCCTTTCTGCCCAGTTTGCTGAGGCGGTAGAATACACTGACTGCATCTCTGTAGCGGGGTTAGACTTTCCCCACCCAGCGAGTGTTCTGGATATGACACTAAGCAATCTGATGGTGAGGCTCCAGCTCAGGAGCTTTGGAGAATGTGGAGAATCCCTTCATTACCATTACTCCCAGGTCCACTCTGACCCGAACAGATAGGATCCCATCTATTGGTCGAATAGAACTGTTTAAACATTCAAGTTTGTGTTAACAAATGACTTATGTTACATTGACTTGTTAGTATTACATAACAATACTTGAAAGCATTTAATTGTGTGCAAGCAAATAATTAATATTAAATAGAATTGTTTGTGTTTGTTAGGAATACTTAAAGCTGTTTAACGGTGTCCAAAAATTGAATTATTAGCATTACATAGCAAAACTGGGAACCATTTGACCCGATGCAAAAAAATGTATAATGTTGAATAGAATTATAAATATTAAATATAAATACTTGAAAACTACTTCACCGAGAACAAACAAAGGTTTAATATTAATTGAATTATTAGTGTTAGATCGCAATACTTGAAACCATTTAATTGTGTGCAAACAAATTAGCTCTAATTCATTTAAAAGTAAGATTGTTTCCAACCTAGGCTCTTAATAATCATCTGTATAACCCATCAACTGTGTGAAAAAAATGACTGATGTTAAATAGAATTATAAGCATTAAGTAGCAATACTTGAAACCATTTAACTATGTGCAAACAAATTAACTCTGGCTCATTCAAAAAATAATATCAACAAACTATACGTTTATAAACAATATCTATTTGATATAAGTATAAACAGGATTTTACTTGCCCAGTCGGCTGCTAGCGGCGGCGGGGGGGGGGGGGCTGTAGAATACACCGACTGCACCGCTGCAGAGGGTTAAGACACCCACAAGAAGTGTCTTGGATATTACACTAAACAATCTGAGGGTGAAGTTTCAGTAATGCAAGAGCTATGGGGAATGCGGAGTACCCCTTAGTTGCCATTGCTCCCAGGTCCACTCTGGTCCGGAATGGTAGCACCTGATCTATGGGTCCTATCTATGGGTTAAACAGAAAACAACCGTAGTTTCGAGAGTTTTCCATTTTTGGCATTTAAACTGCGTATTTACGCTAAACTGAATTGTTTGAAATAAAACTCTTACGTTATTTAACTGTGTGTAAACAAAATCTGTACTTATACAAAACTGAATTGGTTTAATTAGAACTGTTACACTAAAGGGAATAGCTTGAAATAGAAATGTTTTTGACAATTAAACTGTGTACTTATGCTAAACAGAATTGTTTGAAATAGAACTGATTATTTGTATAAAAATGGATTTGGCATTAAATAACCTACAAAGGTTGATATGCCATAAAACCGAACTAATCAACCACTGCTAATCTTTTACGACTAATATCCGCATCTTTCGTAAGTATCTGTGATGTGCTCATTGTCACCGTTAATGTTGTACACAAGCATGTTAAATGGTCTCTCTTTTTTTTTCTCTTCTTATCTCAGACTTCCGCCACAGAAAGAATGAGACACGAGGCTATTTCTAAGAGGAGTAAAGTTGGTTTTGAATACAGAGTTTTCCTTCTCCTAGACTAGTTGCCTAAAGAAATTAGTTTGCCTAACTATTTAATCAGAGTTGAAGAAATAGTTATTCTTTCTCTTTTTCAACACACACATTGATTAAACAAGAAATTAAATATTCCCTGACGCGCATTATATAAAAGTTGTTTTTTTTTTCTGAAAGTGAAAAGATAAATATTCTTAACTTAATAAGAAAAAAAAATTGTATATTGACATTGTTAAGAGTCATAACAGAAACGAACCTTCTATAAGTCATATAACTTTTAGTTGAATGTATTGCTATGATTTTAGTTTATTTAATCATACTATAATTTATTACAGTTGAGCTCTAATTTCAATCAATGAGGATGTGAATACTTTGAGTATGTCCCCTGTAGAAGAGTAAGACCCTCTACTCCCCCCAAAAGCAATGTCCTATGCAGTGGGTGGGGGGACGAAATTGCATCTGATAGCATGGTTCTAGTTCTGGAAATCTGGTGGGGAGTAAAGTACCCTTTCATTACCATTTACTCCTATTAATATTCGAACACGGAGAGTTAGCACCCGTTTGGGTCCCATCTACGAGTGAGAAATATGCCAATTTGAAAATTATTTGTATTTGGTAGGGCATGCTTGATGCTATATAACTGTAAATTATTTTGAATCAGAATACTTCAAGCTATAATTCTTTACCAAAGAGCATTATTCTATTTACCCAACCCCTCCGCTCGGGCAGGATATGACACAAGGTCAAATTTTTAAGCGGAGTTTAACAGGTTTGAATTCAGAGTTTTCCTTCTCCTAGACTAGTTGCCTTACCAAGGCCTAATAATAGTCTGCCCTACTATTTACCCATAGCTGGAGGGAGAATAATTGGATTCATACCTTTCCCAAGGGTATTAGTGCTATGTGAAATACAATCAGTCTCGTCCAGGATTTGAACTCGTGTCACCGTGTCCATTTCCTACGACAATAACCATTACATCACGAGCACCTTTTTTCCCAACCCCTCCGCTCGGACAGGATATGACACTAGGTCAATTTTTAAGCTGAGTTTAACAGGTTTGAATTCAGAGTTTTCCTTCTCCTAGACTAGTTGCCTTACCAAGGCTGAAGATTCTAGTCTGCCCTACTATTTACCCATAGCTGGAGGGAGAATAATTGGATTCATACCTTTCCCAAGGGTATTAGTGCTATGTGAAATGCAATCAGTCTCGTCCAGGATTTGAACTCGTGTCACCGTGTCCATTTCCTACGACGATAACCATTACACCACGGGCCCCTCCAACTAAAGAGCATTATTATCATTAATTATTAGAAAACTTTGCGCAAAGAATTGGTTAGTATGAAATACAAACAATTACTCGAACCTATATGATTTTTTGCCCAGTTGGCTGGGGTTGGAGAATACACCGACTGCACCTCTGCAGAGAGGTAAGACCCCCTACAGTGAGGGTCCTGGATAGGACACTTAAAATATGATGGGGAGGTTCCTGTGATGCTGGAGCTTTGGGGAATGCGGAACACCCCTTCATTGCCATCGCTCCCAGATCCACTCTGGCCCAGAGTGGTAGTACCTGATAGAGTCCTAGGGTTAAATAGAACAAACCGCATACTTTTGCAAAACTGAATTGTTATTTATAGAACTGTTTGAATAAACTGAATAGCTTAAAATCGAAACGTTTTTGACAATTAAACTGTGTACTCATGCTAAACAGATTTTTTTGAAATAGAACAGACTATTGGCGTAAAAATGGATTTGACGTTAAATAACCTACAAAGGTTGACATACCATAAAACCTAACCAACCAACCAACCAACCAACCCTGTGATTACTATTATTAGATAGAAATATTTGATATCTGTCAGCAAAAAAAAAAAAAAAAAAAATTAAGAAATAACAACACAAAAAATGTTAATAAAAATGTACAATGAAGATCATTCCCTAACCTCTAGGCATTAAAAACCCTTGACGGATTGACATGCTGTTAAAATCGATAAATTAATCATCTTATTTGAGTAATTTATAAATTGAAATCTTTAAAAAAAAAACGTCGGGGTTCTGCACTATCTGCGGTTTCAGTCATGCACAGGGCGTCTTCGAAGAATTTCTCTAGTCGATAAGAAAATCTAAGTTTTTCTAAAACAAAGCGACTGAGTACAGATAATGTTCGCTTTTGAGAGCGAGGTTGGGACTTGAGCTCAACAAATATGGCTGCTATGTTAGCCATTCGGTACCCGCTTCAAACGGTGATTAGCGGGAAAGCAGCAGATAGTAAATTAATTTTGATTTAGTTCTTTGGCTTGAGAGGCCTTTGAGTTGAAAACGAAAAGTAATGCGGCTTCAAAACATCTGACGGATTTGCTATAGAAATTAGCCTTTGTGATCTCTTGGAGAAACAGGCGGAAACAGCTATAAAATATTAATATATATATATATATATATATATATATATATATATATATATATATATATATATATATTCACACGTACATATATATATATATATATATCCGTGTGTGCAAGTGTGTGGGTATACTTGTAAGAATATACTTCTATATATATATATATATATATATTCAGATGCATAATATATATATATGTGTGTGTGTGTGTATGTGTGTATGTGTTTGTATGTGTGTATGTGTGTATATATGTGTAAGCAGTAAATTTGTACATGATAGAAAAGTGCCATAGTGTGTGATTGGGTTTATATATATATATATATTCATGTTATTAAATGTATTCATATTTAGGTATACATATACATATAATTAATCACCATATGCATAAAAGATCACACGCACATGTACACAAATGCACATACATGCACACGTGCATATTTAATACTCTGAATTGCCATGAATGCAACAAAAAGAATTGTTATTACACACTAAAAATCTAGCTAAAAAACAACACATTTATCTAGAATATAATATAGATATAAAAGATACAATTATATATATATATATATATATATATATATGAATATATATATATATATATATATATTGGCATGTATATGTCTATATATTATCATATACGTATATACATATTCATACATACATAATTTGATATATATATAGATATATATATGTGTGTGTGTGTGTGTGTGTGTGTGTAAATGCACACATGCGTATGAATCTATTTGTATGTGTGTGTAAGTATGTATGTGCTTACATGATGGTTGAGAATATACATTATATGCACTCAGGAGACTTATGACGCAACATTTAATCTAAACAACACTTTTATATGAGTATAATTTTAATAGATAAACAACATGATAGAAAATTAGGAAAAAAAAAAAACAGCATCCGTATATCAAAACATATCAAAGTGATATATCCATTGTCTGGAGAAGAAAATAGCTATCATCACATTTCCGAAACAGAAATACATTTTAAATAAAAAAAAAAAAATCAGAACGAATATCAAAATGCCGACATGAAAATAAATTTTTTATTTCGTTATTCACAACACTAAAATACCTTGTGTGATTAAAAATTATTTAACAAATATGTTTTAACCATTTAAGGAATTATGATTCCAAAGTTAAAATGTAGATTTAAGGATTTTCAAAAATCAGCAACATTGATAAATTAAATACAAGGCGTTTCAGAAAAATCGATAACATTTTGTCATCTAATATCTCAACCAATTCTCGTTCAAAACATTTCAAATTTTAACAGCTTATGTAAAGACAGCTCGAAATTTTATGTTTGATGTTTAAATATCTTTTCAAATATAGAAGTGTCAGTTGCTAGAAAAGAAAAGACGTTTAAACTTTATCTAATCACCTCGAGATAATTATTTTATTCCATTGGATGTTTCAAAACATTTGATATCATTTGAGACGTACAAGGTGTTTCAGAAAAAATGATATCATTCTATAATCTGATGAATTAACCAATTCTCGTTCAAATGACTTCAAATTTAAACAGAGTGTCTAGAAACAACTAAAAAGTCTGTTTAATAGGGTGTTTTTTTTCTTTTTGGATAAAGTATTTTTTATTCAGTGGAAAAGAAAAGCCGTTTTAATTTTTAACATAAAATTTCTATTTGTTCTAATTCATATTCATATTTTGAGATCATTTAAAAGAGAATTTGTCTATTTATTAAATAACGAAATTATATCAGTTCTTTTTTAAACATCCTGTACAACCAAAATGATATCACTTTTAAAAATAAAATAAAAAACGCCTTGAAAATTGTTAATCCAGCGTTGATGATAAATGGTTAAAATACAGACACAAAGACAAACACACGAAAACAAATTACTTCGGAAAAAAACCCGGAGAAAATTTAAGAAATTCTAAGTATAATTTAACGGACATTGAATCATATCAGAATATATCTTCGTTCTATAAACTTCTTAAAACTTTTGTTCGGTAAAACAATCCATGTTCATATTCCACGCTTTCCATGTGTTAAATGTTAAACTGACCAAGTCTTTTATTTGGCAAAAAGTGTAAATAATTCAAAGAGAATTGAACCGTTGTACTCAGAGAGAGAGAAAGAGACAGAGAGACAGAGAGACAGACAGAGACAGAGACAGAGAGAGACAGAGAGAGAGAGAGAGATTGTGTGTGTGCGCGCGTGTGTGTGTGTGTCTGGGTGTGTGTGTGTTTGTGTGTAATATCTAGATGAGGTCAGCTGAGTGTGATTGTTCTGGGGTAACCTTAGGGTCAGTTGAGATTTTTGTTTTCATTGGGGGATTTTAAAGTCATGTGACTACGAATTCTACTTCATTTTAACTTTCTAATAAGTTAGCCTGGAGTGGTTGAAGCTCAAAGACCAGCAAAAATTGTTTGTTGATCACTGTTCGAGCGAGCGATAATGTATACGTTTCCTTGTTTTCGGGCATATCAGCCTTCATGGGTTATTTAAATAAACTTGGAGAAGGACAGAGGTGGCATTATTTAGCACAGTCATGAAGGAAAACCAGCATTACACAGCTTTATATTGACCTTTTGTCAAGTGATAGAAGTAAAAAATTTGAGTGAATACATTACAAACATATTTTAAACCAGTGAGGTCTTGATTGGACCTTTTAAAAATAGTCGATTATCTAGGAAATTATATTTTACTAGCGTTGTCCGCACCTCCAAGTTTATTCATCTAGGACTGGCAGGGTTGCTACTTGCAGGGTATAAATAAATAGAAAATGAATTCGATCTTGCAAAAAAGGAGATACTTTGCGCCTTGTGATTGGGAATACTTCCATAAACTTGCAGTAACGCAAATTAAATCCATTTTCAATTAGTTTTATCGATGGTTTTGGCGGGATTTTAAGATTTTAACACACTCTCTCTCTCTCTCTCTCTCCCTCTCTCTCTCTCTCTCTCTCTCTCTCCTCTCTAGATTTTGCGCACTTTTTTATGTGTTTGACTACAATATATATATATATATATATATATATACATATATATATATATATATATATATATATATATATATATAGGTATGTCTCATTTGAAGATTGTATTTTTCCCCGAATAACAAGAAATTTATCGTCATGAGGAAATCATTTATTTTAAGTTTATCCTGTTCAACAGGTCAATATTTGAGCACATTTTTGATTTAAGGAAAAACTTTTTTTTAACGATTTATTAATTCTACAATATATATATATATATATATATATATATATATATATATATATATATATATATATATATGTATATATATATATATATATATATATATATATATATAAAGAGAGAGAGAGAGAAGAGAGGGAGAGAGAGTGTGTGTGTGTAATACACAGAGAAAGTTGGGATTAAGCAACACACACAGTATTTGTTCATATGCATCGTATCATTTTATATTGACGCAAAAATACAGTCGCGCGTAGTTTGGAAGGGGGGGGGAAGAAAGAGAATGCAAAACTGGAAATAAAGGGAGAGAATCGCGGAGAGATTCTTTGATTATATTAATAATGCAAGTAAATTATCCTCCCGCCAATGTTAACCTGACAATAACAAAGAAAAAAAAAAGAACACTTTCTGCTCGAGTTTATAATTGGGTGAATATTGGTGCGAATTAAAATCGATCAATAGCTTACGTATCCGGCACAGATCGTTTCCATTACGTCTTTGATCTCTACGAAGCAATATTTGAAATATTCAACGATCAATATTCAAAAATTGATTTGTTGCTATGACAACTTGAACCCCCCCCAATAAAAAAGAAACTAACAAAAGTAAAAACAAATAACCGTCGAAATAAGAGAAATGAAAGTCATGGTGAGGGTTTCCAGCACACTAAAGTAAAAATCAAAAGTTGTTTTTTTTTACAAGAGCTTCATCAAAAAATAAAGAAGCTTGATAAAACATGCAATATGTTTTCTTTTTCTTAATTTTTTCTGCCCTTGTTGCCAGAAATAAAATCTCGCTGAAAATTGGTAAAGAACACTGGTAGTCTGTAGTATGCGTAAGGAAACAATAAATAATTATCTCCCTTAGAGAATGAGCGTGTCTGTTGGGTGTTTCGTTAGGGGTCTTCTGACAGATACAGAAAACCATTATCGATTTCTCTTGCTTCTGTGCTTTCAACAGGCATTTGTAAAGAGCTTGGTAGGCAGAAAGAGTTATCAAGTTTATTTTTACATACATTTACCATATACACCCGTCGAGTAACATTCATTATTATTGAAGAGCCAATCTGGCTTACAATTTACCCATAGCAGAAAGGAGAATAATTGGATTCATGCCTTTTCTAAAGGTATTAGTGGTATGTGAAATGCAAACAGACTTGTCAAGATATTGAAATCGGGTCCCTGTGTACATTTCCTATGACGGTAACAACATACACACTCCCACACACACACATATATATATTAGTTTTTATATATATTTTATAACATTGGAAGCTTATCTGCTACCACTGGTTTCATGCTGTCTTTATTACGACAATCATCAAGCAGAGAAATTCTGATATTGAGTACTTTCCAAATTATACAGCATTTGGTCTGCCACAAACCCACCGCGTGACATAGTGACAACCATATACTTCCGTTATATATATGCATACATATATATATGTGTGTGTGTGTGTGTGTGTGTGTGTGTGTTTGTTTAATTTTTTGTAATTTATATCAATGAGTAAGAATATGAAGTAATGTATTTGGAGATAAGTAACAAAGGCAATGTTTTAACAAATGAATTGTTTATAATAGTTTTGGCTTCTGCAAGAGAAGGCTACACTTTTGGAGGATGAGCTGATAAGTGAAGAATGGTCCATCAGTGAGTGATTTATTCTTCGAACAAAATTCTTTTGGTTTCACCTTCTCGAAGACCATTTACCTTTCCAAAACTAAAGATAGCTGTCTGATTTACTCATAGCTGGGCAAGACGGATTCATGCCTTTTCCAAGGGAAGTGACGTAGTGGATAGACAAGTAGCCCCGTCCAGGATTTGATCTCAGCTCATCGAATCCATTTCTCTACAGATAATTGTGTTGACTTCTACGAGACGAAGTAAAAATGAATGCTGAAAATCGAAAATTGTCGCGAAATATGTAAAAACAGATGTTTTCAGATACTAAGTCGCCGTAACTAGGTTTTTCACTTAATTAGCTATCCTCAGACAATTTAAAAAGAAAAATCTTTAAAAAAATTTTTTATATATGATTTCGCCTGGATTTTGTCAGACTTGGGCAAAGATATAAGTGCTTTTTGTTGTGACGGTATTTAACGCAATAATGAATAAATATATTAACTTTTCAGTTGTTGAAAGAAGATAGTTTCTAGAGAACAAACTCTTCGAATTTATCTGTCGTAATCTGTTGATAAATAATGATATATATCGTCCATAATTTTCATATTAGTAATTATATATATATATATATATATATATATATATATATATATATATATATATATATATATATATATATATATATTACTTGGACTGGCTCCTGTCATGGTTTACTATGGATGCAGCAGTTTCTTGTCATCAAATTTATCTAAGTCGTAGCAGAGTTGTTTGGATTTTACTTGTGCTTCCTGGAAATTATATATTTCTCAGACCCTAAGTTTGTTCACATCTATCAATCTATCTATTTATCTACGCTTCTTTTTATATATCTACCCAATATATATATATATATATATATATACACGGTGGAACGATAAAATTGTCACCCTAGAAAAGACGACATGATTCAATTTCCGTTTAATGAAAACCGGTTTTCTTTTTTCTTTTTTTTTTTTTTTGTTGCAAACCATCTACTAGTTAGCCAGTTGTGCATAAATCCCAAGAGCGAAAGGAGCCTTCTATTATGTCTGAAAGTGACACAATGTTCAACGAGCGAGATCGGAGATGCGCCGCTGTACAACTCAGGCTCTCTACCGATCCAAGTTATGACAACAGGACCATTGCCAGCACCCTCAAAATGCAAATCTGGATTGCCACGAATAACAGGGACGAGCCCAGGGTGATGGAAACAAAGTTTTCGTCTACGGTTATGGTCTTTGATGTGGTTTCAAGTGAGGACCACATCATGCCACCTCACATCTTCGAAGTCGGCTTGAAAGTCAACACCAAAGTGTACCTGGATGTGCTGAAGAGTGTGGTGATCCCCTGGTGAAATCAGGTGGCCAGTGGCAGACCCTGGATGTGGCAGTAGGACTCGGCGCCGGCCCACACGTCCAAAGAGACCCAGGCTTGGCTTCAGAAAGAGTGCTACGGCTTTGTACCCTTCTCTCACTGAGCCCCCTCCTCCTCCGACCTGAACCCGCTGGACTACTTCGTTTGGTCATGCGTCGAGAACATCACCAACATGATCTCCCACAACACCAAAGCCAGCCTGATCGCCGTCATCCACCGAGTATTCACCGAGCTCCCGCCGGCGCTGGTGGAAAAGGCATGCTCCCAGTTCCGGATCCGTATCGAGGCGGTAATTGAGGCTGAAGTCGGCAACATTGAATAGATGTCTACTCTACTACATAATCAAGTTACCTGAATTAATTTTTTCAATAAAAGATTTAAAATAAAGCTGTAATGTTGTTTACTTTAGGACGACAATTTTATCGTTCTACCCTGTATATGTAGATGTATGTATGTATGTATGTATTTACAGATTTCAGACAATATATATATATATATATATATAGAGAGAGAGAGAGAGAGAGATGGACAGATTGAGAGAGCTAGATTGATATATATATATATATATATGTATATATATATATGTATATATATATATATATATATATATATATATATATATATATATATCATGCAATTGAGGGAGAGTTTATCTGAAATATTACAGCTTCAGAAGAATCTAGGATATTTTTCGTAGACCAAGTGGCACTTTGCTTTGCTTTAAGAAACTGTATTCTCTATAATGCTACTATAGATAGGACATCAGACGTCCATATGCCTTCACTTAGACTTCTTGTCTGTGTTTCGCTCGATGCCCACACACTTGTCGAAATGTCGTGGTACAGAATTTTGACACGTTGTACTGATAAGTATCATGCGATGTCAAGTTGGGTCGTGTCCACCCCTCGACGACGACGACGACGACGTTGATGTTGTTGGCGGAAACACGGTTTGAAATTACAGCTGTGCTCCTTGTTGAACTATCAAAGTGCTGACGCTCACCAGGGAGCCAACAGCTGCCAAGAAACACCGCTCCGTTCTTCGGTCATCGAATGTCGAGCTCTGAAATTGCATTTTGACACGACGAAAAACAGGTTAACATTTTTGCTGGATCATTGTTTTCGATGTCTATAGTTTCGACCACACACACACACATATACCCACACACATATACCCACACACATATACACAAATACACACACATACACACACATGCACATATACACACACACACATGCACACAAACACACACACATGCACACACACGCGCAAATATACACACAGGGATTTTCGCACAAATAGGTCTACATATACCAGCGAACATATACGCTCCGACAAACAAATTTACAGAACTTCTTATTAGTATTTAAACAAACAATTCGTATCTAATCGCTTAGTTTTGTGTGTTTGTGGATGTGTGTGTGTGTGGGGGGGTATGTAAATCATGCAGAGTAAAAGAAATATATATACGTACACACACACGCGCGCACATACACAGTCAGTCACTCACAAATACACACTGAGATATTTGCACAAATAGGTCCACATATATCCTCCAACATTTACGCTCCGACAAATAAATTTACAGAACCTCTCATAAGTATTTAAACAAACAAGCAATTTGTATCTAATCGCTTACTTATGTATGTGTGCATATGTGTGTATGTGTGCTTGTATGTATATGTGTGTGTATGTGTGTGTATGTATGTATGTGCCTGTGTGTATATGTGTGTATGTGTATGTATGTGTGTGTATGTATGTGCGCATGTGTATGTATGTGTGTGCATGTATATATGTGTGTGCATGTGTGTGTATGTATGTGGGCATGTGTGTGTATGTGTGTATGTATGCATGTATGTGTGTGCTTGTGTGTGTATGTATATATGTGGGTATGTGTGTGCGTATGTGTGTATGTGTATGCGCATGTGTATGTATGTGTGTGTACATATGTATTTATGTGTGTGCATGTGTCCGTATACGTGTGTACGTGTGTATATATGTGTGTGTATGTGTGTGTATGTTCGTGTATGTGTATGTGCGTATGTGTGCGTGTATGTGTGTGTGTGTGTGTGAGTAAGTATTTGTTTATGTAAATTATGCACTGTAAAAGAACTATATATATACATATACAGACACAGACGCACACACAGAAAAACACCCACACACATACACATAAACGCATATATATATATATATATATATATATATATATCTTTAAAGAAAAAACCAAAGACCGGTTATTTTAGGAAAATTTAAATGTTCAGCTCCTGAATGATTTTCTTGTCCTGAAGGAATTACTCCCAACTCTGGTTTAACTGGACCGAATAATACTTATATATATATATATATATATATGCAAATTTCATTAAACATAATAGACATTTTATGTCTACATATCTTCTTCTGGATCCGTTCGAATTCCCGTATTACTTTTATCGTATTTGGGGGGAATTGATTTATGTATTGTCCATAGTTGTATGTATCCCTAGCACTTTCTGCCCGACTTTGGGCCATCATCAGGGGAGGATCTATTACAAAAGGGATGTAACTTTTGTTTTAGAATATTACTACTGTGTAAGGGCGTCTTTGCCGTTGAAGATTATGACGTTTGCTAATATATATAGTAGTAATATGCTAAAACAAAAGTTACATCACTTTTGTAATAGATCCTCCCCTGATGATGGCCCGAAGTCGGGCAAAAAGTACTAGGAATACATACAACTATGGACAATACATAAATCAATTCCCCACCCCCGAATACGATAAAAGCAATACGGGAATTCGAACGGATCCAGAAGAAAATATGTAGACATAAAATGTCTATTATGTTTAATAAAATTTGCATTAACGAAGAAATGCTACCTAAATATACACACACACACACACACACACACACACACATATATATATATATATATATATATTAATGAGTGTATATTTCGGCAGCAATTTATTTTTGAAGCAAGTTTTGTGAAAGACGATAGAGCACTGTCGATTATTTTTTATTTTATTTTTTCAAGATTCCTTGTTATTTTTCTTGTGTCGAGATCTAGATGGTAAAGGAATTGTTCCATATCTTTTGTCCAAGCACTTTCAACGATACTTTTTGTCCTCATCAGGGGTAGTGTGGTATTCAGTTGACTGTTGAGTTTTTACTGTTTTAATTATTGGTAGCGTTTTGTGTCGAAGTTGTCGGCGGGAAAGTCTTTAACGTTTTGTTTTAAAACGTTTTGTTGGAAAAAGTTTTACTAATAGGGTTAGTGATTTTTAGTAATTTTCATTCATATAGTTTATAAATTTATATGTCCATTTCGAGAGTGCTTCCCAAAAAACAAAAATGATTTTTACATTGGCTATACAACCACAACATTATCTCGTTGTCTCACTTATCCTCGGAAAATAGCACCATAAATCAACATGTAATCATTAAACACAACAATAGTACCAACCAACTTATATGTTACGACGTAAGAAAGATTCTCACATCTAATACAACAATTTTATATAAAAACAATTATAAAAAACGATTACAAATCCTAGAAGCAATATACATAAAAAAAAAACATAAATAAAGTAACATTCTACATAGGCACCAAAATATTAAATATTACAAATAACTAAAATCACTAACTCTATTCGTTAACCTTTTTCCAACCGAACGATAGATAGATAGATAGATTGGTCTGATGATCACATAAGCGAGAAGAAAATGACAATCTCAAGCGCTGTAAACTCTATCAACTCTTTCCAAACTTAGATCAGCGATATTGTCTACTCTTTATTTATTATATGGCAAATTGTGTCAGCATCGCAAATAAACAACGCAAACACCATGATGCAGATTGGGTGTTTAGTTTGCATCCCCGTCGGTTCATTTTCTGTTTTTTACCATCTGATTTGGGGAAAAACTTTGCTTATTTGAGAAAAATCATAGCACGTTTATTTGAAATTTTGAAATGTTTTGTAGCGTGGTCTTGTCCTCCATAGACTGTCGTAAAAATTAACTTAGTGCCAAATCCTGTTCGTGTTGGAGGGCTTGGATATATATATATATATAATCATCCACAAACAGCCTGTTTCGCTGTATCACAACTCTTCAGTGTGGCTAGACACGCTTGAAGTTGGGATCGAAACCCGCCCAACTTTACGTTAGACTTAGTATCAGACCACTCAGCCAACAAGCGTACCACGGGTCTTATAAGGTATTATGTAGCAATTATCAGCAGCAGCGTTCGTTTTTTTACATTTTATCATATTTACCAACCCCTCCGCTCGGGCAGGATATGACACAAGGTCAATTTTTAAGCTGAGTTTAACAGGTTTGAATTCAGAGTTTTCCTTCTCCTAGTCTAGTTGTCGCACCAAGGCTGAAGAACCTAATCTGTCCTACTATTTACCGATAGCTGAAGGGAGAATAATTGGATTCATACCTTTCCCAAAGGTATTAGTGCTATGTGAAATGCAATCAGTCTCGTCCAGGATTTGAACTCGTATCGTCGTGTCCAATTCCTACGACGATAACCATTACACCATTTTATACCTTACCGGATACCAGAGTGCTCAATTCGTTCGAAGAGCTTTGCATTATGCGAGCAGCAGCCGAAAATTCCTTCGTCACGGGGGGGGGGCGTATATATATATATATATATATATACAGGGGCCCGACAATATTTTTCGGACACTTTGAAAAAAGTACTTCAAGGTGGTCACTAGTGCCAAAAATTTTTGAGATTGTAAGTATGTAGTTGAGGAGTGAAAATCTACTACTAGTGTAATCATTTTTTTTAGTTTGGCTTTGATAATTTTAGTTTTTTGTGATTTTTGCGAAAACTTGCGCAACACTATTTTTCGGACATGACAAAAAATCCTATTTTATTAAGTATGTATATGTTGCTGTATGCAAATTTTCTGCTTGTACACTGTTCTGGGGCACTGGCACCCCTACTACTATGTTAACATAGGACAATCTAACAGCATAAATAGTCCAGACATTTCTTGGCTAAACAATTAAGTTTAATGAGGTAAAATGCATTCAAAAGAAGTCGTTTGTTTCGCACGGAAGAAGCGGGAAGATGGCCCCAGCATCAGAAGGATCGCCATGGATTTGAAGCTGTCGAAATCAACAGTCGAATACATGCTGAAGACAAACTCCGAGCGGAAAAAGAAGAGAGGGCGGAAAAGATCAATTGGCAAGAGGACTGAAAGGAGAATGAAGAGGACTGTGACACGGCTTTTGACATCTAGAGAAAAAGTTACAGCAAGAAAAGTGAAGGAGAAATGTGAATTGGATGTAAACGTCCGAACAGTACAAAGAATGCTGCATAGGATTGGTTTGAAGTATGCAATGTTGACTTTAAGAAGGTTATATTTACTGATGAGAAGCGTTTCAAGTTTGATGGGCCCGATGGATGGTGTACTTGGTCGAGAAGGGGTGAGCCTGTTGTACTGAACAAACGACAGATGGGAGGAGGAGGAGTTATGGTTTGGGGTATGATCTTTGCTAATGGAAATATATGGTTGGAGTGGCTGAAAGGACGACAGAACAGCGAAAGCTACAAACAGTTGCTGGACGAGAAAGCCCTACCAAGGATAAGAAGAGAGATGGGGAATGATTTCGTTCTACAGCAAGACAATTGCAGCATCCATGTGTCAAAATTTATGAAAGAATGGATGGCTAAAGTGAATATGACTACTTTGGAATGGCCTGCAAGAAGCCCAGATCTAAATTTAATAGAAAATGTTTGGGAAATGCTTGCACAACTTGTCTATGATGAACCTGAAATAACGAAAGAGGCTCAACTATGGGAACGAATACTAGGAGCCAAAAAAACAACTAATAGAAACACGTAGAGATGTTATTGTGCATATGTTTGATCATTATGAAGAGAGATTGATAAAAGTTATTGAGAAGAAAGGTGATATTACAGACTATTAACAGTTTTTCAATGATGTCCGAAAAATAACGTCGCGCGTGTTTTGTAAAAAATGATGAAAGTTAAATATTTTTCCTTACCTAATCGATTTTCTTCCATTTTTATTACAGGTATTGTCTTTATATGTTTATGCTATTCTATTGAAGGAATTTCGCCACTCTATGGTACTCGGAAAGTCGAATACTAAAGTGTCCGAAAAATATTGTCGGGCCCCTGTATATATATATATATATATATATATATATATAACGTTTGAGAGAGATTGTAGCTATGCCATCAAAATTATAGTGCTGCTTTTTTAATGACAACTAGGTTTTTATAGATGGAGTTGCTAGCCCCCTGCCTTCTAGCTTCGAAGAAAGAGTTCTTTCCTTCTCCTCAACTGGTTTCTCTACCAACTAACTAGTCTGATCTGCTGTTTACCTCTTGGAATGGGATGAGAAAGAATAGATTGATGTTTTTCTCAAAGGTTTTAGTGCGAAAAAAGAAGGGAAAATAAAAAAAAGCCTCCTCAAGGATTAAAACTCTGTTCGTATTTTGCCTAGTCGGCTGTGGCAGTAGAATACACTGACTGCACCTCTGCAGAGAGGTAAGACCCCCCTCCAATGAGTGTCCTGTTTATGACACGAAACAGTCTGATGGTGAGGTCCCAATAATGCTGAGCCTTTAGGGAATACGGAGCACCCCTTCATTACCATTGCTTCCAGGTCCACTCTGGCCCGGAGGGGTAGCAACAGACCTATAGGTCCTATCTATGGGTTAAATAGAACTAACGGCATACTTATGCTAAACTGAATGGCTTGAAATAGAAATGTTTTCGACAATTAAACCGTACTTACATTTATACTATGCGCTTATGCTAAACTGAAACTGTACTTACATCTAAATTGCATGCTTATGCTAAACTGAATTATTTGAAATAGAACTGTTTTGTACATTGAAACTGTATTTACACTAAACTGAATTGTTTAACATAGAACTGTTTTGACATTCAACTTTGTGTAAACAAAATTTTCTATAGAAAATATCCCTTTCAATGTGACAATGCTAACTCAGCTCAAAGGAATAAATCCTCGAATGAGGTTAGCGCATAAATATTGTACACGGCGTTGGCACATGATTAATATGATAGTATAACATTGCGTGCGGGTACAAGATAGATAGATAGATAGATAGATAGATAGATAGATAGATATGAAGACTGAGATAGATAGATAGATAGATAGATAGATAGGAAGACTGAGATACATACATAGATAGATAGATAGGAAGACTGAGATAGATAGATAGATAGATAGATATGGAGACTGAGATAGATAGATAGATAGATAGATAGGATGACTGAGATAGATAGATAGATAGATAGGAAGACTGAGATACATACATAGATAGATAGATAGGAAGACTGAGATAGATAGATAGATAGATAGATAGATAGATAGATAGATAGATAGATATGGAGACTGAGATAGATAGATAGATAGATAGGATGACTGAGATAGATAGATAGATAGATAGATAAGAAGACTGAGATAGATAGATAGATAGATAGATAGATAGATAGATAGATAGATATGGAGACTGAGATAGATAGATAGATAGATTAAAAAATTCAATAAAGTAAAGGAAGAGACGTTAAGAAAGAAATTAATGCTTTGAGGTAGAAAAAAAGCATACAGTACTGGAGAGATAGCTTTAAGGAAGAAAAAAGCAATGAAGGAAAAGAGAGATGTGTTAATGAAGATAAAAGAGAGTTTAGCGCGAAAGAGAGAGAGAGAGAGAGAGAGAGAGAGAGAGAGAGAGAGAGAGAGAGAGCAAGAGAATAAAGAAAGGAGAGACATTCTAAGGAAGAAAAGACAAAATCAGTTAAAGAAAGATGCGTAAATGAGTTAAAGAAGACAAATGAAAGAGAAAGATTGTTGGAAATCAAGAAAGACGCAAAAGAAAAGAGAGATACGCTAAGAAGGGAGACAATAAAAGAGACCTTGAAGGAAATAAGATAGACATTAAGAAAAAGGGAGAGACATTTAAGGAGAAAGAAAAAAAAAGAGAGAGAAAGAACGAGAAGCAGAAAGGCAAAAGTAAAAAAAAATATTGGTAGACTTCAAAAGTGAACAGAATTACATTTAGAGAGAGAGAGAGAGAGAGAGAGAGAGAGAGAGAGAGACAGAGAGAGAGACAGAGAGAGAAAGAAGTAGGTTATCTAAAGGAGAATAGAGAAAAGTGAAACGATTGTATTAAATCCTTAGAATACGTTTTCTGTCAAGAATCTAAGCGAGCTAAAAGTGACGAAAAATTAGTGTCTTTTCCGCCATCAATATCAGAACGATTGAAGTGGGTGGGTTATCATCGTTTTATAATAAGTGTCAATCATCGATTATGGGCGTGGTTAGTCAAGACGAAGTGTGGTGGAGGTGATGTATGTAAGTGTGTGTGTAGGGCTGGGGGAGGAAGGTGTTTCTCTGCCTTATGGTTTTGAGACGTCCGCCCGTATATCGCTAATGGCAAGTACTTAATTAGGACTTTTGTTGACTTGGAAGATCAAAGACATCTTTACCGAACTGAAAGCTTAAGTAAACCTTGAAATATGTGAAAGCTTCGGGATATCTTCAAGTCAAAGCGTCCCTCTTCCTTCTCTCTTCCCCTCCACCCCGAAACATGATGTATGCACAGCCATCACCGCCACTGCTACAGTCGAGCTTTAAACAACCTCTCTCTCTCTCTCTCTCTCTCTCTCTCCCTCCCTCATCTCTCCCTCTCTCTCTCTCTCTATCTATCTATCTATCTATCTATCTCGCTTACTTGGATTTGCATTCGATCTTTCTCTCACGCATTTTTTTTTCTCTTTAAGACAGTTTTAAAAGTCGAACGCCTCTTCATCCATGAAGCGTTCGTCTTCTCTCAGTCTATCTATCTATCTATCTATCAATTTCCACCCTTAGGAAAATATTTAACTAAAATTTCTACCATTTCTAATAGTTAGTTCTTGAGATTATTTGAAATTTACGGAAATGGACTGACTGGGGTTAATATTCAGATTAAATTAATATTAGCTAATAAAATATAAAAAAAAAATATTTTTTTCTTTTTGTCCATAGAATATGTGGAAATATAGGTAAAGGAAAGTAACTCATCGATAACGGGTGAAAAACAGGAAATAACTTAGCTATTTGAGTTAGGTAATGTCCACTTTTGTGATATCAAAGGTGCTTTGCAAAGATTATTGAATGATAAATCTTTAAGAACTTACCTCCTCCAGATGAATATAAACTAAAGCGCGTTATAGCGAAACAACCAATTTCAACCACTGACAAATATTTGAAAAGGCTGGAATAGAGTAAGTCAGGAAGGACAAAAACTGCAGAACACTTTGTAAATTAAGATTTGTAAAAAAAAATCTCCCAGGCAATCTCTCACTAAAGCAAATATTTTAAAGCGCAAAGAAATTGAGCGAAAAAATACCTGAAAATTGACTTTTCTGAAGTAATTTTTATGGGCAAATCTCAAGTGACATTTGATAGGCCACGTGGTAGAGCCAAAGGATGGATTTTATCCAATTCAGATGTGCTTGAGGCTAAATGAAAGCAACAAGCAGGTGGTAGTTTGCCGATATGGGCTGGAATTGTCGACCAAACTATTAGACCATTCAAAGTCGATAAAAGAGTCAGACTGAACAGGGTTAACAATTGAGATTTTACGGGGACAACTTTCTTAACATGTTACAAGTCCCAATCTGGCAGTTTCAACATGTAGTGCGTATTTGTGCATGACAGTGCTCCTTTTCATGTATCTAAGCTTACCCATGAATTCTTTGAGCATGAAAGATTTACAGGAGAAAAGATAATGGAATGGCCACTATCAAGTCTTGATCTGAATCTGATTGGTCAATTGTGAAGATGAAATTATATGAAGGTAGAAAAGGATATAACAGCAAAACAGATCTATAGGAAGGTATTAAAACTATCATGTTGGAAAATAAACCTGCAGGAGGAAAAATGTGACAAAATCAATGTATAATAAACAACGGGCTGTTATTAAGAAGGGTCGTCCTCAATTAGAGTCGCCAACTTTACTTTACTTAATTAAGTTAAAAATAGCAATCACATGGTTCGATGTAGATTTCAAGTGGAAATATAACTAATAACTGTTTCTTTATCGCGGTATATATATATATATATATATATGTGTGTGTTTGTGTGTAATTGGTTTCTTTGTTTAATGGCATATCAACCTTTTTAGGTTATTTAATGCCAAAGCCATCCTTCGAGAAGAATAGCACTGATGCTATTTAACCCATAGCTGGGAGGATGAGAGGGTTATATACCTTTCCCCAGGGTATTTGTCCGAAATTGAACATAACAGCGCGACTGGAGTTCGAACTCGCTTAAGTACAATTCTGCAGTCCAGCACTTTAACCATTACACCATGAGGACACCCCCGCGTAGATAGATAGATAGATAGATAGATAGATTTAGCAAAAAGGTTATTTGATAAACTTGTTTTGTTTAATGGCTTATCAAAACAAAGATGGGAAGAATAAGGCTAACACTGATAAAAGCGGACCAATTTGTAATGGATATTTATCATTGGTAGATATAAACTGAATAATATAAATGTTAATATAGCTATCTAGCTACCTTGCAAACTAGATAGATAGATAGATAGATGTAATAGGCATTTTTATTTGATAAACTTTTGAATTCTAATTACATCCTGCTGTGAGGTAACACTCCCTTATCGAGTGTCCTGAATATGACACTAAACAATCTGATGGTGATGTTCCAGTAATGCTGGAGTTTTGGGGAATGCAGTGTATCTCTTCTTTGCTATCGCTCCTAGATCCACTCTGACCCGGATTGGTAGCACCTGATAGCGTCCTATCTATTGGTCAAATAGAACTAAACTTTGAACTTATGCTAAACTGAATTGTTTGAAATAGAACTTTTCTTGAATCTTAAACTGTGTGAAAACAAAAACTATACTTATACTAAACTGAATTGTTTATATGTACAAAAATTGAATTTGGCATTAAATAATCTTCGATGGTTGATGTGCCATAAAACCAATCCAATCCAATCTAATTAAATCATACAAATTTATAACAACGCTACGAACGGAAATAGAATATTTCAAAATTTCCACATCTTTTACTTTTTATCAAATAACTCATATGTTCTGATTATGGCCTAAAACTGAAACGTTTAACGTTGGCAAATGATTCGGCCGATAAAATCATCCGCTAAAGACCTTATGTTTTTTAATCTCTCTACATACCGTAGAGATTAATTTCCAGTTTTTCCCATATATATATATATATATATATATCATTATCAAATGGCTCTAATGGAGGCAAATTCCTGGATTCTCTCGTCATACGTCCCTACAATCCATATTTCTTTGCTGGTCCTCCAAACAAAATCCAGTGTTCATGCAGAGCTGAGGTAAGTCTTTGTTGGGTCGCCAACACTTGTTCGTCCATGTGTAAAAGTTTATAGAAGAACGTCCTTTATGATTGATTCCTTACTTTTCAAGCAAAGTCCAGCATCTCTCTCTCTCTCTCTCTCTCTCTCTAAATATATATATATATATAAAGTACGAGATCCATCTAGTTGTGCCCGTCGTGTGATTGAAATGCGTGAATTTACGATTAAAAAAAAAAGAAACCCAATATCAACAATCGATTTCAAATTACCAATACGAGCGCTGCTTTTGAATTCAGCGGGAAAAAGCGACAATCTGCTCTTCCCGATTCAGAACAGATTATTATTATTATTATTTACTCTTTGAGAGTTTTTCACATCAGCTAACGCTGATGGTCTTTCACCGGAGTTTGAGTCACAGCAAGTCTCCTCAAGTCTCCAGGACTCTTTTCAGTATTCTGGCCATTCTCAATAATTCTGTAGTTTGGATAGTCTCCACTCGTCCTCCAACTTCCAAGTCTTCCAGTTCCTTTAATAATCCGTGACTGTACCAAAAGCACCAATTACAATTGGTATAATTGTCACCTTCATGTTCCATAGTTTTTTTCAATTCTCTAGCAAGGTCGAGGTACTTATCCTTCTTTTCATATTCTTTCAGTTTTATTCTGTGGTCAGCCAGGACTGCAAAGTCGACAATTTTGCAAGTTCTCTTCTTTTTGTTGATTATTATAAGGTCTGGACTTCTGACCGAGATTAGGTGATGTGTGTGTATGTCAAACTCCCATAGGAGTTTCTGGGTGTCATTCTCCAGGACAGCTGCTGGGTTGTGCATATACCATTTATTTATATGGTCAAATTTTAATTTCTTGCACATCTCCCAGCAGATCACTGCGTTCACCCAGTCCTGTCTAGTCTTATACTCCTTTGTGCTTATTTGCTGCATTCGCTTATTATGTGATTGATGGTTTTATCTCTGTGATAACATTTGCTATTTTGTTGCATCTTATCTATTCTCACTTTCATACGATTGGTTCTTATGGCCTTGTTTTATGCTGCTATTAGGAGAGATTCTATTTCTCTTTTAAAGTTTCCTTTTCTTAGCCAGGTCCAGGTTTTGTCGTATGAGATGTTGTTTATTAGTCGTTTAAAACGCCCATAGAGTTGTTTTCTTCCCATTTTTGTTTCCAAGTTATTGTCATTCTGTTGGTCATAGCGTTGTTAGTATCGTTTTTGATGGCTGTAATCGATCCTCCATCGTTTTTTCTATGTAGTCCTCGAGTTGTTTTATCGATGCGTAAACACTGCCTTCAATGCTGGAATGTCCTCTTCCTTCCTCCTTATACTTACAGTCTGTGGACGTCGTCTTTGGGATGTAATGCCTTTTGTATGATCATTAGTTTTCTTGTTCTTTGGTCCATTTGCTTATGTTCTTCTCTGGTCCACTTCAAAAAGAGTCCCGAATATCTAACGAGGGGTACAGCTCAGGTATTTATTCCTTTGATAAGGTTTCTGCTAGATAGTTTTGTCTCGAGTAGCCTTCTAGTTCTTCTGAGAAATTCCTTCTTAATTTTTTCTTTCATCTCCACTTGTTTGATGGTGTCAGCCTCCAAGATACCTAAGTATTTGTAGGTTTTTTTTACTCCGAGCGTTCTAATCTTCTCTTGATTTGGTAGTTCCATTTCGTTAGTCAGATGTTGTTTGCAACTTTTCATTACTAGCATGTCACATTTTTCAATGCCAAATTCCATTCTTATGTCCTGACTGTATATTCTAACTGTGTGTATTAGAGTTTCAAGTTCTTTTTCATTTTTTTTTGCAAATAGTTTGATGTCATCCATGTACATTAAGTGATTGATCTTTTCTTGAGATCTGCTAAGTTTGTATCCGACTGCGCATTTTCTGAGTATGTGGTTAAGTGGCACCATGGCAATATGAAAAGTAACGGTGGGAGTGCATCTCCTTGGAAAATACCTCTTTGGACTTTCGCTTCAGCGAAGCTTCTTCCTTCTGCTGTCAATTCCATTCTCCAGGTTTTCAATTATTTTACTCAATTGAGAGTTTTTCGCAACAGCGTTGGCTGATGGATTTCCACAGGAGTCTGTGAGACAGCAAGTCTCCTCACATCTCCAGGACTCTTCTCAGTATTCTAGCTGATGTCAATAATGTTATCATTTCACTCTATTCTTCTTATTATTGTTATTACTTTTTTTTCCTTGCGAGTTTTTTACACGAACGTTTGTTGATGGTATTTCACTGCTGTCTGAGTGACAGCAAAATTCCTCTAGTCTTCAGAACTTTTCTCAGTATTCAAGCCGATCTAAACATTGCTGTAGTTTGGATGGTCTCAGCTCGTCTTTCAATTTCTAACTCTTCCATCCCCCTTACCAAGCCTTGGCGGGGCGATCCGAGTGCACCAGTTATGACTGGTATCACCGTTACTTTCATTTTCCTTAACTTTATTTTTTTTTGTTCTCTAGCAAAGTCTACGTACTTATTACTCATTTAATTTTCTTTTTATTTCACTCTGTTGTCCGCCAGGGCAGAAAAGTCCACTATTCGGAGGTTTCTCTTATTTTTCACTAGAGTCGGAGTGACAGCAAGTCTACTCAAATCCTTATCGGTCATCTTAGTATTCGGACTGATTTTAATAGTGCTATGGTCTGAATGGTCACGATTCTTCTTCTAATTTCCAGTTCCTTGACTTTTTTCCTAGGTTCTTGGGAATTGTTCCAAACTCACTATGATTGGTACCGCTGTCCCTTTCATGTTCCACAGCTTTTTCAGTTCTTTTGCAAAGTTTTCGTATTTGAACAGGTTTTTACTTTCTTTTTTTCACTTAGTCGTCTGCTGGAACAAGAAGATATAAAGGACGACAACTGCTTCTCTTCTTGTCAATTAGAATAAGGTCCAACTTATTATTATTATTATTATTATTATTATTATTATTATTATTATTATTATCCCACAAATTCAGCATGACTAGAAAAATAGTTGTTTTCATGCACTCTCAAAAGCAGACACATGATATATATATATATATATATATATATATATATATATATATATGAAAAAATAAGCGGAAAAGTGGATAAATCAAACCCTTAAATGGAATTACCGGTAATTTTCCGTTTTTTATTCACGGAAGAACTTCTTCAGACTAAACATTTGAAAAAAAAAAAAAAACAACTCCAGAAATATTTAGTCTGAAAAAGTTCTTCTGTGAATAAAGAAAGAAATATTACCACGAAGCCCGTTGTAAGTGTTTGATTTATCCACTCTTCGACTTATTTTTATCATCTTGTCAGATCTACTAAAATCTACCATTTCTCCATATATATATATATAAAGTAAAGTTGGCGACCGTAGTCGAGGGCGACCAGAAGGCTCCCTTTTCAATAGCTGGTGTGTAGGGGAGGGCGTTTCCCTTTTCCCTGGATTGCTCCACTTTATCCTCGATTAGTACCTTATATTGCTGAGTGTTAAGCAAGGAGGTATCAAGTACCATTTGAAAAGTCTTCGTTGTGACGCGACCGAGGATTGAACCCAGGCCTCCCAAACTATTAGCGAACACTCTACACACAAGACCAATATGGCAAATCAATTGATTTCCATACAAAAAGACGTGTTAATTTTTTGTGCAAAAAATAGGCATGAGAAGCTATAATTTTTGTGTCGGTGTTTTTGCATTTATTGACCAATCAGCGTTTACTCGTTCGTTTTAAAATTTCGCAGACGACTATATTTGACTTGCCGTGAAAAAATTTGAAGGATCAAAACCCAAAATATTTTAAGCAACTTTTTCCTTTCTAGAATGTTTAAAATAGATTTTTTTTAGCCAATTAGAATAATAAATAAATCACCAAAATCTATATTTAATTTCGAGTCAACCTAGATTTTATGGCAAAAGAGAAGACATAGAAGTTTTCTTCGGTAAGTAAGGACTTTTATTTCATATCTACTCGACCTTTCATATTTTTTTTTTCTTGAGAAAATTTAACATTCTTTTTCTTTCAAGAATACACTTTATTAAAACATCTTTTATTTTTCTTAAAATTGGACCAATTTCTTTGTTTACATTTTTATTACGTTAAAAACATATGTACAATAATTCCCCATGTTCAGCGTCACGACATATATTTTATAGACATAAAATATATTTTTCACTCTACATAGTGACACTTTACACAAGATTTTTTTACACATACAAAATATATTCCTTTAAATTAGACAAACAAAGTTATGATATTTCTTTCACGAATCTTAAATGTCTCTATTAAAAATATTTACGTTCTAATATTATCTTTTCGTACGAGGAAAGACTTTCTAATTTCCGTTTTTCAGCAAAAGTTTCACTCAATTTAAAGAAACACAAATTGATGTATTTATAGATAGGAGAGTTATTCAATCCCTTACACCTCTTTCAGATATATATATAATTTATGATATATATATATATACTTTATGATATATATATATATATATATACTTTATGATATATATATATATACTTTATGATATATATATATATACTTTATGATATATGTATATATATATATATATACTTTATGATATATATATATATATACTTTATGATATATATATATATATACTTTATGATATATATATATATATATATATATACTTTATGATATATATATATATATATATACTTTATGATATATATATATATATACTTTATGATATATATATATATATATACTTTATATATATATATATATATATACTTTATGATATATATATATACTTTATGATATATATATATATATATATATACTTTATGATATATATATATATATATACTTTATGATATATATATATATATATATATACTTTATATATATATATATATATATATATATACTTTATGATATATATATATATACTTTATGATATATATGTATATATATTTATATACTTTATGATATATATATATATATATATATACTTTATGATATATATATATATATATATATATATATATATATATATATATATATATATATATATACTACAAATCAGAAGTATTTGATTTTATTGCTAAAGCTAAGATATCATTTTCAATGAAACAAATTAAGCACTACAATGTTTTTTTTATTTATTATAATAATTAACTAATTACAAGTCTTCCCTAGTAAATCTAACCTTAATATAACTTTATATATTTTGAAAAATTGATTTAAAGGCGTCTTTCTTCTTTAGCACAAAAACCAAAAATTCCCAGGACTTCGGTGGAGACATCAAGAAACGGAACAAAACAAGACCAAAAATAGGACCGATAGAGCAAAAGAAACAACAAGAGCAGAGGACAATTTCATCAGAGTCACTAGCTTATGTGAAAGAATGCTGACAGATCCAAACATCAAAATGTGTCAACATCCACGGTAAGGAGAAGACTCTGTGAAGCTGGCCTATATGGCAGAATGGCTGTCAAAAACCACTGTTTAGCAAAACAATGTCAAAAATCTCTACAGGAACCAAGGCATACAAAGATTAGGCTATAGAACTGTGGAATAAAGTCCTTTGAACTGACGAATCAAAGTTCGAAATCTTTGGCTCAAATAGGAGGGGGTCTATGTGTGGCGAAGAATTGGTGAAAGATCTGCAACCCATTGTATCACACTAACCGTCAAGCATGGTGAGGGTTCTGCTATGGAGTGGGTGGCTTTTGCTCAAAGTCGGAGATTTGCTTCAGGTGAAGAGTAAATTGAATAAGACCGGCCATCGCTGCCTACTGTAGCGTCACGCAATCCCATCGAGAACGTGGTCTGTGAATCAAGAATTTGTACTCATGCAAGATAATGACGCAAAGAACACTACTAAACTTTGCTAGGAGTACACTGAAAGCAAAGATGAAAAAAACGTCTTGGCCGGCGCAATCAGCTGACTTAAATCCCATCGAACTGATGTGGGATGAACTGTACCGCAAAATGGTCTCGACACTTTTCGATCAATATATATATATATATATATATATATATATATAAATCTTAGAGGTGCATAATAAGTGCTCAATGCTCCGAGGGTAGAGCAAGACTAAGACTTAATATATTCAAATTATGTTCTCTTAAATTAGGTTTCTAAAAGTTTTCTGTGGATCGCACAATTATCAAAAAGAAATAAGAGAAAAAGTAGCTAATTAGTTTTATTTATGGGGTAAAGAATTTGTCACAGCATTATGTTTGTTCACGTGGCAGGCACACACAAAAATTAGATTTTATTGATTGTGCATAGCGTGGGACATATATATATATATATATATATATATATATATATATATATATATATATATATATATGTGTGTGTGTGTGTGTGTGTGTGTGTGTATATATATATATGTAAAACACGAACTATACAAAAACACTAGTGACCTTTGCACGGATGTAAAAATAGCGAAAATGGTGAAAATCATAACATTTCAAATGCAAAAAACCCAAAACGAAAAAAAATAACTACAAAAACTTTTTAATAAAAGATTCTTCTGATATTTTATTGAAAAGATTTTGTATCCAAATTTCGACACGAAAATGAATTTTTAAAGAGTTTTTTTTTTCCCCACATCCTCGTGACTCTAATCATCAAAAATGATTTAATTAGAATTAATAAAACTGTAAATCTTAACAATTCAAACTATAGAATTTAGAACGACCATAATGTTCACAAGAAAATTAAATGAATTTCAAAACACTTTTTGTTTTCGTGAAAAATGTGATTTTCATTCAGTGAAATATTTGTCATAGTAATATTTGATCTTTCGATGCATATTAAACACTTAGGAAATACTTTCAAGTACGCCTAAACGTGTTCGACATAATTATATAACATTTAATAATACAATAATAATGAAATCATAATATACGACTCAGAATTGAAGAGAAAGACAAAGAAAAAGAGAAAATCAGTATTTTCGCCAAAGTGTTCGTCGTTTTTAGCCTTTTTGAATTTTTCTTTGTTCAGAGCAATTTTAAAAAAAAATCTCTTCTGCTAGTCAAATTATTTTAGGACAACTAAATCTCTCCTTGATTCCGAAATGTTTGATTTACTCTCCCGGCTGATTCACTCTACGGACTTTCTCGAGTGTACAGTCTATTTGAATTATTTGTTTAACGTCATATCAATTCCTCATGGGTTATTCAGAGCCAATATTTGATTTATTCATTTGTAAGTGTTTGTTTATAATCATGATTACATATTCAATGTTCCTTTAGATTTTTCTTACAAATTTATTAGTCCATTATCATTTGCTTGCACAGTTACATATGATCAAATATTCCTACTAATTATAAATAATTTTCACACACCTTTATGGTTTCAAGTATTCTTATCAAATACAAATAATTTATTGATGATAATGTGGTTTAAAGTATTTATTCCAACTGATAAATAATCATTTCTTTGCACACAGTATCAATGAACTAACAAAAATACCCCTTTGTAAAGAATTATAGCTTCAAAGGACTGTTCTTAATACAAATAATTTACACACCGTTACATGGTATCAAGTATTCGTATCTAATACAAGTAATTTTCAATTTGATCGATTGAGGGAACTCTAATCGATAGTATTACATCAAATCAGAGTGGATCTGGGAGTTATGGCAATGAAGGGGAGCACCAAACTCCTCAGAGCTGTATAATTGGAGTCTTGCCATCAGATGCATTTTAGTGTCTTAACCAGGACACCTATCCTTTTTTTTAGTGTGTGGGGAGAGTTTTATACCTCTACAAAGTATACAGACATTAATCAAATCCCCACCAACTGGATTGTACACTCTGTACGGAAATAGAGGATTTTTTTTTTCTGACAATGGGAAGCGAAAAGAAAAACAATAGCATATATATAGTTTACTGAACGGGTTGCTGTATCTATAAATAAAGAGTGTTCAATATCGGCCATAGAGCAGCCGTAGATCTATATTTGAAGAGTGTAGACTCTGAGTTAACGGCGCTTTATGACTGTCATTTTCTCGTCTAAATGATCTTCTGCCTATACGACTCACTTTATTTCAATTTTAAAGGATGGGGACGTGATGGTAGGGGAAGCTTGTTTGTGGTGCATTCTGGAAACGTCAGTGAAGTAATTTGTTAATTTATTCCCACAAATATGTTTAATTAATTATGTTCTCGTGCGATTATCCTTATATTTTTTTCCTTGCAAATTTTCACAACACCCTTCACTGATGGTCTTTCACTGGAGTCCGAGTGACAGCAAGTCTTCTCAGGTCTCCAGGACTCTTCTCAGTATTCTGGACGATCTCAACAATACTGTAGTTTGGATTATCCCAATTTGTCCTCCGATTTCTAACTTTTCCAGCCTCCCTTCCTAAGCCTTTTATGGACCGTACCAAGCGCGCTAATTACCATCACTGCCACCATCATGTTCCGAAGCATTCTTAGCTCTCTAGCAAGGTCCGAGTACTTGTCTTTCTCTTTTCGCTTTCTTTGATTTTCACTCTGGTCAACTGAAACGGCAAAGTTCACTTTTTTTTTCTTTTTTTTTTTTTTTTGTAAATTTTCAAATGTTTTGATCATTTGATCGAAGTTAAGTGATCTGTTTGTATCTCAAAATCTCTTTGTCTAACTTTTTATTTTCTTTTATTTTCTCAGTACGATCCACTGAGACAGCAAAATCCACTCAGTAACAAGTTCTCTTCTTCATACTAATTAACACTAGGTCTTGTCTTTTGGCCTGGATTGAATCGTGTATTTGTACCTCAAAATTCAATAGAATTTTATGTATCTCATTTTTAGGACAGATTCTGGTTTGTACTTATGCTCTTTATTAGCATGACCAAATTTTAATATCTTGCACAATTATCAGTACATCAGCTCTTCCACCCAGTCATATATACTCTTCTATTCCTTTTGTTCTTCTTTGCTGCATTCGCTTATGTGATTAACCGTTTCATCTCTGTCTAAATTTGCTATACCATTGCAAATTATCAATTATTTTATTCTTTTTTTCTCAAGAATTTATCGGTCAAAACAATTGACTAAGGAATAAAAAATTCATTTGTTCGAAAAATATTTGAAATAATGAATGTCTCTTCAAAAAGTTGTGAAAAATACAGTTTATCCTTTTTCTTTGTTGATTGCCAAGTTAGAAGAGCTAAATTTTATCCATATAACTTTTAGAAGATAGTCATTGTTGTCGAATCCTGATCGTGCGGAAGGCCTGGGTCAATACATACGCCACCATTTTCCGAAATTAAGAAGTCTACTCTTTTCTACTATTTATCCATAGCGGTATTGAAGGAGAAATAGTTGGATTCAAACCATTCCCAAGGGTATTAATACAATGTGAAAGGCAAACAGCTTCGTTCCCCGTGTCCATTTCCTTACGACGATAACCGTTACGCCTTCAACGCCTCCCTTACGTCGTGCTGAGACAAGTTTAAGCCGTGAGTAAAGGCTATTTGCATTTTTCTTCACGCTTATCCTCCTTGAAAGGCTGTGTAAACCATCTCATCTCTTCCTTGCTATGAATGATTTGTAGGACAGACGAGGCACGTTAGTCTTTTGTCTTAGCACGGCAACCAGCCTAGAAGAAGAAAAACCCCGAATTCAAGCCAGTTGTATTCTGCTTAAAAATTGACCTTGTGTCACATCTTGTTTGTCGTGGATGGGTTGGGTAAATACATATTCTATAATACAGGGTGGAACGATAAAATTGTCGCCCTAGAAAAGACGACATGATTCCATTTCCGTTTAATGAAAACCGGTTTTCTTTTTTTGTTGCAGACCATCTACTAGTTGGCCAGTTGTGTAGAAATCCCAAGAGCGATAGGAGCCTTCTATCATGTCCGAAAGTGACTCAATGTTCAACGAGCGAGATCGGAGATGCGCCGCTGTACAACTCAGGCTCTCTACCGATCCAAGTTATGACAACAGGAGCATTGCCCGCACCCTAAAATTGCAAATCTGGATTGCCACGAATAACAGGAACGTGCCCAGGGTAATGAAAACAAAGTTTCCGGCTACGGTTATGGTCTTTGGTGTGGTTTCAAGTGAGGGTCACATCATGTCACCTCACATCTTCGAAGTCGGCTTGAAAGTCAACACCAAAGTGTACCTGGATATGCTGAAGAGTGTGGTGATCCCCTGGTACAATCAGGTGGCCGGTGGCAGACCCTGGGTGTGACAGCAGGACTCGGCGCCGGCCCACAAGTCCAAAGAGACCGAGGCTTGGCTTCAGAAGGAGTGCTACGACTTTGTACCCTTCTCTCACTGGCCTCCTCCTCCCCCGACCTAAACCCGCTGGACTTCTTCGTTTGGTCATACGTCGAGAACATCACCAACATGACCTCCTACAATACCAAAGTCAGCCTGATCGCCGCCATCCACCAAGTATTCTCCGAGCTTCCGCCGGCGCTTGTGGAAAAGGCATGCTCCCAGTTCCGGATCCGTATCGAGGAGGTGATTGAGGCTGACGGCGGCTACATTGAATAGATGTCAGCCTACTTCATAATCAAGTTACCTGAATTGATTTTTTCAATAAAAGTTTTAAAATAAAGCTGTAGTGTTATTTTCTTTAGGACGACAATTTATCGTTCCATCCTGTACTGGACATATTTCCGATAGAAAAAAAATGTATTTTTGCAAACGAAAAATCATAATATTCTGTAGATGATTATTTGGACTTTACAAACCAAACAAAAAATCAAATAATGATTACATTTTAATACTTGGGTGAATCAAAAGTTTTGCAACTTTTTAGTCACATACGGAAAACTTCAGAAGCATTGGATGCTTTTTGTTGAGGTCGTGAAGGTGAAATACCGAGTTCGCCTGATACTCTCCGAGTACAACTCGTCAGATTTGCCTCTCCGGCTTTTAACACAACCTAGCAATCCACAGTTTTTTAGGCCTACCTGACCTTGCCTGAGCTTTTTAAGTTTCTTCCAACCGGAACGAAATTTCTCGAATCATTTCGTTACTGTTCTGTAATTAACTACTTCTTCACCAAATGGTTTTGTTTGCTTCCGTGGTGTTCATGGCTTTCAAATTGCACATAGGGTGAAGCAATGCACAAAGTGTCAGCTCACCATCTAGCACGATACTATCAACCACAGGGTGTATCTTTAAGCACGGCTTGAACTGCTTCAATCACATGATAGAAGAAAAAAAAAAAAATTGAACGAACTAAAATATTGCCAAACATTTGACTAACCCAAGTAAAATTTTCTGAGCATAAAGGAAATATTTTTAAAACAACGTTTTCATTCCTAACTTTTTTTGGGGGAAAAATAGAGTACACAACTCGAAAAATACTCAAACAGCACTTTTGAAAAAATTAGATTTATCTCAGTATTGTCCAAAAATGCAACGGCGCCCACCCCCCACCAGGGAGGCTGGAACTCATTACCGATGACTAGCAAGACTAATCTGTTTAGTTGTCGTTCAGCAACAACATCTTGTCTTTTTGGTGGGGTAGCACCGAATAGCTTAAGTCTTAGAAAGAACTAACTCGATGTTCATGGCTTTACCAAATGAGCCACCTCTTTGTTTTTTGTTGGGTTTTTTTGTTGTTTCTTTTGGCTGCTGAATAGTTAAATCTCACTGAGCTAAGCGTGATGGACAGCACGTGACGTAATAAATCGCTAATTGATTGGCTGCAGTAACGACGGAATCTTTTTCTCTTTTTTTTTCAGAGTAAGAGACTTCCTTTGATTCTTCAAGTTGAAAATCCTTTCACCTTTTTTTTCCCAATTTTGCTTCGTTAGTTTTCATTCCAGCGAAACATTCGCTTAAGTAACATTTCTAAGTTGGCGACGGTGTGCGGTGTTAACAAAAAAAAAAAAAGCGAAAGGAAAAAAATGAAGAGAAATCAAATTTAGTAACGAGTCAAAAAAAAAACCTTTTGCAAAGAACACCGATTTGGAGCAGTGCAGTGATTCTTTTTGTCTTTGTTTTCTCTCTCTCTCTCTCCCTCTCTCTCTCTCTCTCTCTCTCCTTCTTTCTTTCATTCACACACACACACACAGACACTCTCTCTCTCTCTCTCTCTCTCTCTCTCTCCTTCTTTCTTTCATTCACACACACACACAGACACTCTCTCTCTCTCTCTCCTTCTTTCTTTCATTCACACACACACACAGACACACTCTCTCTCTCTCTCTCCTTCTTTCTTTCATTCACACACACACACAGACACACTCTCTCTCTCTCTCTCTCTCTCTCCTTCTTTCTTTCATTCACACACACACACACAGACACTCTCTCTCTCTCTCTCTCACTCCTTCTTTCTTTCATTCACACACACACACACAGACACTCTCTCTCTCTCTCTCTCTCTCTCTCTCTCTCTCTCTCCTTCTTTCTTTCATTCACACACACACACAGACACTCTCTCTCTCTCCCTCTCTCTCTCTCTCCTTCTTTCTTTCATTCACACACACACACAGACACTCTCTCTCTCTCTCTCTCCTTCTTTCTTTCATTCACACACACACACAGACACTCTCTCTCTCTCTCTCTCCTTCTTTCTTTCATTCACACACACACACAGACACTCTCTCTCTCTCCCCCCCTCTCTCTCTCTCCTTCTTTCTTTCATTCACACACACACACAGACACTCTCTCTCTCTCTCTCTCTCTCCTTCTTTCTTTCATTCACACACACACACACAGACACTCTCTCTCTCTCTCTCTCTCTCTCATTCTTTCTTTATGTATTTCCCTCTCTTATTTTCTTATTTCTTTTTTCCTACTTCCCTCTTCTCCCAACTTTTCACATCCTTCTTTCTTTCTTTACAGTTCCATGCTTTCCCGATTCTTTCTTTCTTTCTTTCTTTCTTTTCTATGAGTCAAGTAAAACTAAACCGTGTACTTATGTTAAACTGAATTGTTTAAAATAGAACTGTTTTTACTTTTAACTGTGGGGGAACAGAAAACTGTTCTTATACTAAACTGAATTGTTTAAAATAGAACTGTTTTTACTTTTAACTGTGGGGGAACAGAAAACTGTTCTTATACTAAACTGAATTTTTTGAAATAAACGAGTTTATACGTATAAAAATGGATTTGGTATTAAATAACCTAAAATGGTTGATATGCCATAAAACCAAACCAAAGCAAAGTTTCTTTTTTTCATTCATTCAATCAATCTTTCTTTCTTTCTTAATTTTTGAGAATTCTATTAAAAAACAGATAGATATTCCAACTTTCTTCTTTTTTAATCATCATCTTTCTTTCTTTCTTTCTTTCTTAAATGTTGATTTTTCTATTGAAAAAACATTCTGAAAATTTCTTTTTTGAAATCCTTTCTTTCTTTCTTTCTTTCTTTCTTTGTCCCCGTTTTTCTCCTTTTTACCTCTTCTGACATTAGCCCAGTCGGCCATGGTTGTAGAATACACCGACTACCTCTCTACAGAGCGATAAGACACCCCTGCAACGAGAGTCTTGCGATGACACAAAAGAATCTGATGGTGAGGCTCCATTTTTGGGGAATGTGGAAGACTCCTTCATTGCCATCTGACGCAGAGTGGTAGCACCTGATAAGGTTCTACCTATGGGTTAAACAGAACTGGTTAACATTTAATCTGAGTACAAACAAATGAATAATATTGAATGGAATTAATCATCTTGAATAACAATATTTTAAACTCTCTAACTGGGTGCCTAAATTAGATTATTGATATTATATAATGATACATGGAAAAATTTTATTCAGTGCAAATGAACGAATAGCGTTGAGTAGTATAATTAGTGTTAAATAGCAATACTTGTAACCACTTTGCTGTGTGCAAACAAATGATTAATATTGAACAGAATTAGAAGTGTTGGATAGCAATAATTGAAACCATTTAACTGTGTAGAAACAATAGCAATACTAGTGTGCAAACAAATTAGTTTTAACTCATTTAAAAAAGAAATTATCAACAAACTGATCCCTCACATATGATATATACTTGTTTACTTATTTGAAAACAAATAACTGATGTTAAATTGTCACTGCTACATAACAATACTTGAAACCATTTGTGTGTAAAGAAAGATCTCAGGAACGTTTAAAAATGTTATCAACAAAATGTAAATGCCCTTTTCCCCCACATGTTAAATCTCAAACATATTTTCAATTTTTTCCCAGGGCACTTTAATTAAACAAATACATTGCGAGATATCTCGTCGACTGTTAGAATCTGCCGTCATCTTCAAGTCCAAACACATTAAACAACTACCTGATTTTACCCTACTTAGCAGACATTATTTTACGTGATAATAATATTGAAATAGAAAATGGATCGAAAATTTTTTTAATAAAAACTAAAACCTTTATTTCCCACTACACATCCATACCTCCGGACAATTTTCTCATTTTTTTCATTTAGATATTTTAATACTTTAATCAAATCTTTTATGAAATTTGATACGCTTGACAGTGGCTGTAGCCTCCCTTTGTCTACTAATCCATTGCCCAGATGTTCTAAAAATAAGTCAGTCACAATCAATAACCCCTGCTGTCACCACTCTAACATATATCTCTGTCTCCCGCTTTCTTTCTTTTCTTTCTCTCCTATTTATGACCCCTCCCTCCTTTTATTTTTATTTCTATATTTATTTTATGTTGAACTTTAAAAAACTGTCATTCTGATGAAGTTTTTCTAAGATAAAGACGAAATATCATTGTTAAATCCATCGTCAGTGTATTGGTTGATCTACTTTTCCACTTTTCTCATCTTGTCAGATTTCCCAAAATCTAC